>JAREIS010000735.1:0-127202 GCA_030060385.1 Muscicapa striata striata | reverse complement strand
AGCCATTTCCACCATGGTTAGTGTCAAAGTCATTACCACAATGATGTCCAGTTGGGTGGGGCCATTTCACCATGGTGACCCTCGGCTGGGTTGGGTGGAGAAGCCATTTCCACCATGAGTTGAGTGTCAAAGTCATGTCCACCACGCTGAGTGTCCAGTTGGGTGGGGGACTCGTGTCCACCAAGACGAGTGTCCAGTTGGGTGGGGGACTTGTGTCCACCAGGATGAGTGTCCAGTTGGGTGGGGGACTCGTGTCCACCAGGATGAGTGCCCAGTTGGGTGGGGGACTTGTGTCCACCAAGATGAGTGTCCAGTTGGGTGGGGGACTCCGGGGGACTCGTGTCCACCACGATGAGTGCCCAGTTGGGTGGACAATCCCCGCCCACCGTGGTGACCCCGGTTTGGGCGTGTCCAACCCCCTTGGGCGCCATCACCGCCGTTCCCATCTCCCATCACCCAAACCCTCAGGGCCGAATCCTTCTCCTCTCCTCTCTCCCCAGGGCGACTCGCCGGGCACCCGACGCCGGCGCCCAGCAGGGCCTGAAGCGGTGCCGGCACGCGCGCATGGCGGCGCGCGCGCCTGCCCTGAGCTGCCCCCGCCCTCGCCCGCCCGCGCGCCGCGCCCACGCCGGGCCACCATGAGCCCGCAATGATGATGGCCCGCAAGCAAGATGGCCGCACGCCCACCTACAACGTCAGCGTGGTGGGACTGTCCGGCACCGAGAAGGAGAAGGGCCAGTGCGGCATCGGCAAATCCTGCCTGTGCAACCGCTTCGTGCGGCCCAGCGCCGACGACTTCCACTTGGACCACACGTCCGTGCTCAGCACCAGTGACTTTGGGGGCAGGGTGGTCAACAATGACCACTTCCTCTACTGGGGCGAGGTGGCGCGGCCGCTGGAGGAGTGCGTGGAGTGCCGCATCCACGTGGTGGAGCAGACCGAGTTCATCGACGACCAGACCTTCCAGCCGCACCGCAGCACGGCGCTGCAGCCCTACATCAAACGGGCGGCGGCCACCAAGCTGGCGTCGGCAGAGAAGCTCATGTACTTCTGCACCGACCAGCTGGGGCTGGAGCAGGACTTTGAGCAGAAGCAGATGCCCGACGGCAAGCTGCCGGTGGACGGCTTCCTGCTCTGCGTGGACGTGAGCCGCGGCATGAACCGCAACTTCGACGAGCAGCTCAAGTTCGTCTCCAACCTCTACAACCAGCTGGCCAAAACCAAGAAGCCGGTGGTGGTGGTGCTGACCAAATGCGACGAGGGCGTGGAGCGCTACATCCGCGACGCGCACGCCTTCGCGCTCGGCAAGAAGAACCTGCAGGTGGTGGAGACCTCGGCGCGCTCCAACGTCAACGTGGAGCTGGCCTTCAGCACGCTGGTGCAGCTGGTGGACAAGAGCCGCGGCAAGGCCAAGATCATCCCCTACTTCGAGGCGCTCAAGCAGCAGAGCCAGCAGATCGCCGCCGCCAAGGACAAGTACGAGTGGCTCGTCAGCCGCATCGTCAAGAGCCACCACGAGGTCTGGGCCAACGTCAGCCGCAAGATGCAGCCGGCGCCGGAGTACCAGGATTACGTCTACCTGGAGGGCACCCTGAAGGCCAAGAAGCTCTTCCTGCAGCACGTGCAGCGCCTCAAGCAGGAGCACATCGAGCGCCGCCGCAAGCTCTACCTGGCCAAGCTGCCGCAGGCGCTGGACGCCCTGGTGCCCGACCTGGACGAGATCGACCACTTGAGCCGCGCCAAAGCCGAGAAGCTGCTGGAGGCCAAGCCCGACTTCCTCAAGTGGTTCGTGGTGCTGGAGGAGACGCCGTGGGACGCCACGAGCCACGTGGACAACGTGGACAACGAGCGCATCCCCTTCGACCTGCTGGAGACGCCGGCGGCCGAGCAGCTCTACGAGCAGCACCTGGAGAAGCTGCGGGACGAGCGCAAGCGCGCCGAGATGCGCCGGGCGTTCCGCGAGAACCTGGAGAGCTCGCCCTTCGTCACGCCCGGCAAGCCCTGGGAGGAGGCGCGGAGCTTCATCATGAACGAGGATTTCTACCTGTGGCTGGAGGAGCCCGTCTACATGGAGATCTACGGCAAGCACCAGAAGCAGCTGATCGATAGAGCCAAGGAGGATTTCCAGGAGCTGCTGCTGGAGTACTCGGAGCTCTTCTACGAGCTGGAGCTGGACGCCAAGCCCAGCAAGGAGAAGATGGGCGTGATCCAGGAGGTGCTGGGCGAGGAGCAGCGCTTCAAGGCGCTGCAGAAGCTGCAGGCCGAGCGCGACGCGCTCATCCTCAAGCACATCCACTTCGTCTACCACCCCACCAAGGAGACGTGCCCCAGCTGCGCCGGCTGCGTGGACGCCCGCGTGGAGCAGCTGCTGGGCTCGCGCTTCATCCGGCAGCACCGCAACCCCCTGGCCGACCCCAACGTGGACCGCATCAACCTGGTGATCCTGGGCAAGGACGGGCTGGCGCGCGAGCTGGCCAACGAGATCCGCGCGCTCTGCACCAGCGACGACAAGTACGTCATCGAGGGCAAGATGTACGAGCTGGCGCTGCGGCCCATCGAGGGCAACGTGCGGCTGCCAGTCAACGCCTTCCAGACGCCGACCTTCCAGCCGCACGGCTGCCTGTGCCTCTACAACTCCAAGGAGTCGCTGTCCTACGTGGTGGAGAGCATCGAGAAGAGCCGCGAGTGCAGCGTGGGCCGGCGCGACAACCACGCGGCGCAGCTGCCGCTGACGCTGATCCTGGTGAACAAGCGCGGCGACGCCGGCGGCGAGACGCTGCAGAGCCTGATCCAGCAGGGCCAGCAGATCGCCAGCAAGCTGCAGTGCGTCTTCCTGGACCCCGCCTCGGCCGGCATCGGCTACGGCCGCAACATCAACGAGAAGCAGATCGGCCAAGTGCTCAAAGGGCTGCTGGACGCCAAGCGCAACCTCAACCTGGTGGTGAGCGCCACCTCGGCGCTCAGGGACGGCGCCGACGCCGCCCGACCTGCTGGTGGTGATGTGCCTGATGTGCGCGACCCGGCGGGCGCCGACGAGGTGCTGCTGCCCATCCTGCAGGCGCAGCCGTGCCGGCCGGCGCCGGGCGGCGGCGCCCAGCGGTGCTGCTGGACATGGCGGTGGGCGCAGCAGCGGCGGCGCGTGGAGCTGTCGCTGCTGTCCTACCACGCCTCCTTCGGGCTGCGCAAGAGCCGCCTGGTGCACGGCTACATCCTCTTCTACGCCGCCAAGCGCCGCGCCTCGCTGGCCGCGCTGCGCGCCTTCCTGGCCGACGTGCAGGACATCGTGCCCGTGCAGCTGGTGGCGCTGGCCGGCGGCTCGGCCGACCTGCTGGACAACTACGTGAGCCGCGAGCAGCTGGCCGAGGGCGAGGAGATGGCGCAGGAGATCGAGGGGCGCTTCGCCGCCGTGTCCTGCGGGCAGCCCCAGCCCAAGCTGGACGCCTTCCAGCCCTTCTTCAAGGACGCGCTGGACAAGAAGAACATCGTGGAGGCCACGCACATGTACGACAACGCCGCCGTGGAGGCCTGCGGCACCGGCGAGGACGTCTTCAACTCGCCGCGCGCCGGCTCGCCGCTCTGCAACTCCAACCTGCCCGACTCCGAGGACGACCCCGAGCCGCTGCCGGGCTACAGCCCCTTCCGCGAGGAGCCGCCCGCCGTGGCGCTGCCGGCGCTGCCCAAGGACCACTCCAAGCTGTCCATGGAGCTGGAGGGCAACGACGGCCTGTCCTTCATCTTCGAGAGCAAGCTCAACAACAAAGTGCCGCCGCCCGTCAAGCCCAAACCGCCCGTCCACTTCGACATCAAGGGCGATCTGGGCTACCTGGAGCAAGGCCACCGCGAGGGCCAGCGGCGCTCGGTGTCCTCCACGTGGCTGCCGCCGGATTGCTTCGACCCCTCGGACTACGCCGAGCCCATGGACGCCGTGGTGAAGCCGAGGAGCGAGGAGGAGAACATTTACTCGGTGCCTCACGACAGCACCCAGGGCAAGATCATCACCGTGCGCAACATCAACAAGGCGGCGTCCAACGGCAGCGGCAACGGCTCGGACAGCGAGATGGACACGAGCTCGCTGGAGCGCGGCCGCCGCCCGCCGGCCGTCGCCAAACCGCGCCTGTACCGGGCGCTGCGCGCGGCTCGGCCGCTCGCGCCAGCTGCCGGCCCGGCCTGGGCGTGGGCGGCGGCGAGCTGGGCTCGGGCAGGAAGAAGGACGAGGAGCCCGGAGGGCAGGGCGGGTACAAAGGGGACAACGCGGGGATGGCGTTCGAGGCGGCCGACGGCGAGGACCCGCGCAGGAGGAACATCCTCAGGAGCCTCAGGAGGACCACCAAGGTGGGCTGGGGATGGTCATTTTGGGGTGGTGGTCAAGGTTAGGGAGGGGTGGGAATGGTGGGAGGTGCCAGTGGTCATCCCAGTGGTCAGTGGAGGATCCCAAGCAGAGGAACATCCTCAGGAGCATCAGGAGGACCACCAAGGTGGGCTGGGGATGGGAAGGGTCACTTTGGGGTGGTGGTCAAGGTTAGGGATGCGTGGGAGTGATGGGAGATCCCAGTGGTCATCCCAGTGGTCAGTGGAGGATCCCAGACAGAGGAACATCCTCAGGAGCCTCAGGAGGACCACCAAGGTGGGCTGGGGATGGTCATTTTGGGGTGGTGGTCAAGGTTAGGGAGGGGTGGGAATGGTGGGAGGTGCCAGTGGTCATCCCAGTGGTCAGTGGAGGATCCCAAGCAGAGGAACATCCTCAGGAGCCTCAGGAGGACCACCAAGGTGGGCTGGGGATGGGAAGGGTCAGTTTGGGGTGGTGGTCAAGCTCAGGGAGGGGTGGGAATGGTGGGAGGTGCCAGTGGTCGTCCCAGTGGTCAGTGGAGGATCCCAGACAGAGGAACATCCTCAGGAGCCTCAGGAGGAGCACCAAGGTGGGCTGGGGATGGGAAGGGTCACTTTGGGGTGATGGTCAAGGTTAGGGAGGTGTGGGAATGGTGGGAGGTGCCAGTGGTCATCCCAGTGGTCAGTGGTCATCCCAGTGGTCAGTTGTCATCCCAGTGGTCAGTAGAGGATCCCAAGAGGAGGAACATCCTCAGGAGGAGCACCAAGGTGGGCTTGGGATGGTCATTTTGAGGTGGTGGTCAGCCTCAAGGAGGGCTGGGAATGGTGGGAGGTGCCAGTGATCATCCCAGTGGTCAGTGGTCATCCCAGTGGTCAGCGTGTGGCCAGAGCCTGGTCAGTTGGGGAACCCAGGACAGGGAACATCCTCAGGAGGATGAGGAAGGTGGGATGAAGGCTGGAGGGGTCACTTTGGGGTGATGCTCAAGCTCAGGGAGGGCTGGGAATGGTGGGAGATCCCAGTGGGGATTTTCCAGGATTTTCCAGGATTTTCCAGGATTTTTCCTCGATTTCTCTGGGTTTTCCTGGGAATTTTCTGTGAATTTTCCCTGAAATTTCTGGGATCTTCGGAGACTTTCCCAGGTGTTTTTTCTGGGATTTTTCAGGAGTTTTCTGGGATTTTTTCCAGGAATTTTCCAGGAATTTTCTTTGAAATTTCCTGGATTTTTCCAGGATTTTCCTGGGAATTTTCCAGGATTTCCCTGGGATTTTCTGAGAATTTTCCATGATTTTCCTGGGAATTTCCCCTTGGATTTTCCTGGATTTTTCCATTAATTCCCTATTAATTCCCCATTAATTCCCATTAATTCCTCTTTAATTCCCCATCAATTCCCAGTTAATCCCCCATTAATCCCCCAGTAATTCCCCATTCATTCCCTATTAATTCCCAATTAATTCCCCATTCATTCCCTATTAATTCCCCATTAATTCCCCATTAATCCCCATTAATCCCCCATTAATCCCCCATTAATTCCCCACTAATCCCCACTAATCCCCATTAATTCCCAGTTAATTCCCAGTTAATCCCCCATTAATTCCCAGTTAATCCCCCATTAATTCCCAGTTAATTCCCCATTAATTTCCCATTAATCCCCCATTAATTCCCTGTTAATTCCCCATTAATCCCCTACTAATCCCCCATTAATTTCCTATTAATCTCCCACCAATTCCCCATTAATCCCCCATTAATTCCCCATTAATTCCCCTTTAATTCCACATTAATCTCCCATCAATTCCCCATCAATTCCCCATTAATCCCCATTAATCCCCATTAATCCCCCATTAATTCCCATTAATTCCCCTTTAATTCCACATCAATTCCCCATCAATTCCCCGTCAGTCCCCCGTTAATTCCCCATTAGTCCCCCATTAATTCCCCATTAATCTCCCATTAATTCCCTGTTAATCCCCCATTAATTCCCCGTTAATTCCCCATTAATTCCCCGTTAATTCCCCATTAATTCCCCGTTAATCCCCCATTAGTCCCCCATGAATCCCCCACGAATTCCCGTGCCCATCCCATAATTTCCCTCTCTGTGTCCCCTCAGAAGCCCAAGGCCAAGGCTCGCCCGTCGCTCTCCAAGGCTCCGTGGGAGAGCAGCTATTTCGGGGTGCCCCTGGCCAGCGTGGTGACCCCGGAGCGCCCCATCCCCGTCTTCATCGAGCGCTGCATCCAGTACATCGAGGCCACCGGTCAGTCTGCCAGCCTGGGGACATGGGGAATTTTTGGGAATTTTTTGGGAATTTTTTGGGAATTTTTTTGGATTTTTTTGAGAATTTTTTAGGAATTTTTAGGAATTTTTTTGGGAATTTTTGTGATTTTTTTGGAATTTTTAAGGGGTTTTTTAGGGTTCATCGAGCGCTGCATCCAGTACATTGAGGCCACCGGTCAGTCTGGGAGCCTGGGGAGATGGGGAATTTTTGGGAATTTTTTGGGAATTTTTTGGGAATTTTTAGGAATTTTTAGGAATTTTTTTGTGAATTTTTGTGATTTTTTTTGAATTTTTAAGGGGTATTTTAGGGTTCATCGAGCGCTGCATCCAGTACATCGAGGCCACCGGTCAGTCTGCCAGCCTGGGGACATGGGGAATTTTGGGAATTTTTTGGGAATTTTTTGGGAATTTTTAGGAATTTTTTGGTGAATTTTTGTGATTTTTTTTGAATTTTTAAGGGGTTTTTTAGGGTTCATCGAGCGCTGCATCCAGTACATCGAGGCCACCGGTCAGTCTGCGAGACTGGGGAGATGGGCAATGCTGGGCAATTTCTTGGGAATTTTTTAGGAATTTTTAGGAATTTTTTAGGAATTTTTTTGTGAATTTTTGTGATTTTTTTTGAATTTTTAAGGGGTTTTTTAGGGTTCATCGAGCGCTGCATCCAGTACATCGAGGTCACCGGTCAGTCTGGGAACCTGGGGAGATGTGCAATGCTGGGCAATTTCTTGGGAATTTTTTGGGAATTTTTTGGGAATTTTTTTTTGAATTTTGGGAATTTTTTGGGGAATTTTTGTGATTTTTATTGAATTTTTAAGGGGTTTTTTAGGGTTCATCGAGCGCTGCATCCAGTACATCGAGGCCACCGGTCAGTCTGGGAGCCTGGGGAGATGGGGAATTTTTGGGAATTTTTTAGGATTTTTTTAGGAATTTTTTGGGAATTTTTAGGATTTTTTTTGGTGAATTTTTGTGATTTTTTTGGGAATTTTTAAGGGGTTTTTTAGGGTTCATCGAGCGCTGCATTCAGTACATCGAGGTCACCGGTCAGTCTGGGAGCCTGGGGAGCTGGGGAATGCTGGGGAATTTTTTAGGAATTTTTTGGGAATTTTTTAGGATTTTTTTGGATTTTTTGGGGGAATTTTTGTAATTTTTGGAATTTTTAAGGGATTTTTTTAGGGTTTTTTAGGGTTCATCAAGCGCTGCATCCAGTACATCGAGGCCACCGGTCAGTCTGGGAGCCTGGGGACATGGGGAATGGTGGGCAATTCCTTGGGAATTTTTTGGGAATTTTTTTAGGAATTTTGGGAATTTTTTTGGGAATTTTTTAGGATTTTTTTTGTGAATTTTTGTGATTTTTTTTTAATTTTTAAGGGGTTTTTAGGGTTCATCGAGCGCTGCATCCAGTACATCGAGGCCACCGGTCAGTCTGCCAGCCTGGGGACATGGGGAATTTTTGGGAATTTTTTGGGAATTTTTTAGGAATTTTTAGGAATTTTTTTGTGAATTTTTGTGATTTTTTTTGAATTTTTAAGGGGTTTTTTAGGGTATTTTAGGGTTCATCGAGCGCTGCATCCAGTACATCGAGGCCACCGGTCAGTCTGGGAGCCTGGGGAGATGGGCAATGCTGGGCAATTCCTTGGGAATTTTTTGGGAATTTTTTGGGAATTTTTTAGGATTTTTTTTGGATTTTTTGGGGGAATTTTTGTAATTTTTTTGGAATTTTTAAGGGATTTTTTCAGGGTTTTTTAGGGTTCATCGAGCGCTGCATCCAGTACATCGAGGCCACCGGTCAGTCTGCGAGCCTGGGGACATGGGGAATGGTGGAGAATTTTTTAGGAATTTTTTTGGGAATTTTTTAGGATTTTTTTGGATTTTTTGGGGGAATTTTTGTAATTTTTTTGGAATTTTTAAGGGATTTTTTTAGGGTATTTTAGGGTTCATCGAGCGCTGCATCCAGTACATCGAGGCCACCGGTCAGTCTGCCAGCCTGGGCAGTTGGAAAGTTTTTGGGAATTTTTTAGGAATTTTTTGGGAATTTTTTGGGATTTTTTTTTTATTTTTTAATGAATTTTTGTGATTTTTTTAAAAAAATTTTATGGGTTTTTTTAGGGTTTTAAAGGGATTTTGAGATTTTTTTTTTTACTCCATAATTTTTAAGAATGAACTATTCACTATTCCTAGATTTTTCCTTATTTCCTAAATTCTATTTTTTTGGAGAATTCTTGATGCCTTTTGAGTTTCCAATTTTTTTTTTTTTTTTTTTTGGGGGACAAATCCCTGAATTTTCAATTCTTGATCCCAAAACCTGAAATTTCCCAATTAAAAAATGCGCAAAACCACCAAAAAAATTGATTTTTTTTTTCCTTTTTTCCCTCAAAACCCCCCCTAAAAATCCCCGTTGCTGGTGACAGGAACTCTGTAAAAACCCAGAAATTTGGGGAATTTGGGAAATTTGGGGAATTTGGGAAATTTGGGATTTTTCCCCATTTTTTTTCCAGGGCTGAGCACGGAGGGGATTTATCGAGTCAGCGGCAACAAATCCGAGATGGAGAGTCTGCAGCGCCAGTTCGACCAAGGTAACCCCAATAACCCCAAATCCCCCAAAAAATTCCCAAAAATTTTGGGAAAACCCCCAAAAAATTCCCAAAAATCAAAAAAAATTTTGGAAAACCCCAAAAAAATTCCCCAAAATCCAAAATCCCCTCTGGAATAGCAAAATTTTCATTTTTTTACCCCAATTCTTGGAGCTTTCACCCTTTTTTTTTTTTTTTCCTGTGGGAATTTGGAATTTGGGCTCATCCAGAAAAATTTTTGGGATTTTCCTCTGGGAAAAAAAAAAAAAAAAATTTGGGGCTGGAATTCCCAATGGATTTGCAGAATTCCTGATTTTTTTCCTCCAATTTCCTGATTTTTTTCCCTCAGAATTCCTGAATTTTTTGTCTCAGAATTCCTGATTTTTTTATCCCAGAATTCCTGATTTTTTTACCTCAGAATTCCTGAATTTTTACCCCAATTCCTGATTTTTTTGCCCCAGAATTCCTGAATTTTTAACCTCAGAATTCCTGATATTTTTGCCCCAGAATTCCTGATTTTTTTGCCCAATTCCTGATTTTTTTAGCCCACAATTCCTGATTTTTTGGGGATTTTTCTCCCCAAATCCCGCCCCCATTCCCAGGGAGGTTTTGGGATGAATTTCAGGAATTTGGAGCTGCAATTCCCCACAAAATTCCCATTTTTTCCCCTCAATTTTTCCATGGAATTTCCCCCACTCTCAGGGAATTTTGGGGCCTCATCCCCCAGAATTCCAGGGATTTTTCACTTGGGATTTTTGGGATTTTGGGGCTGAAATTCTGGATTTCAGGGCTGCAATTCCCCACAAAATTCCCATTTTTTCTGTGGAATTCCCCCAATCCCAAGAAAACTTCACACCCCAAGCCCCCAGAATTCCATGGATTTTTCCCTGGGATTTTAGGGTTAGAATCCAAGATTTTGGGGCTGAAATTCAAGATTTTGGGACTGGAATTTCCCCCAAAATTCCCGTTTTTTGCTCCAATTTTTCACCCCGATTTTTCCATTGAATTTTCCAGGATTTTTGGCATTTTGGAGCTGCAATTCCCCACAAAATTCCTGATTTTTTCACTCCAGTTTTTCCAAATAATTTTCCCAATCCTGGGGAATTTCAGGCCCCAATCCTCCAGAATTCCATGGATTTTCCCCTGGGATTTCTGGGATTTTGGGGCTGGAATTCAGCATTTCAAGCCTGAAATTCTGGATTTCAGGGCTGCAATTCCCCACAAAATTCCCATTTTTTCACCCTGGTTTTTCCATGTCATTTCCCCCATTCCCAAAGAAATTTCACACCCCAAACCCACAGAATTCCAGGGATTTTTCCCTGGGATCTTTGGGATTTTGGGGCTGAAATTCACCATTCCAAGCCTGAAATTCTGGGATTTCAGGGCTGCGATTTCCCCCAAAATTCCCGTTTTTCACCCCAATTTTTCCCCCCGATTTTTCCATGGAATTTCCCCCATTCCCAAGGGATTGTCCCCCAGAATTCCATGGATTTTTTCCCTGGGATCTTTGGGATTTTGGGGCTGATTTTAGGGTTAGAATCCAAGACTTTGGGGCTGAAATTTTGGGATTTCAGGGCTGCAATTTCCCCCAAAATTCCCGTTTTTCACCCCAATTTTTCCCCCCGATTTTTCCATGGAATTTTCCCCATTCCCAAGGGATTGTCCCCCAAAATTCCAGGGATTTTTCCCTGGGATCTTTGGGATTTTGGGGCTGATTTTAGGGTTAGAATCCAAGATTTTGGGGCTGAAATTTTGGGATTTCAGGGCTGCAATTTCCCCCAAAATTCCCGTTTTTCACCCCAATTTTTCCCGATTTTTCCATGGAATTTTCCCCATTCCAAAAGATTGTCCCCCAAAATTCCAGGGATTTTTCCCTGGGATCTTTGGGATTTTGGGGCTGATTTTAGGGTTAGAATCCAAGATTTTGGGGCTGAAATTTTGGGATTTCAGGGCTGCAATTTCCCCCAAAATTCCCGTTTTTCCCCACCCCCAATTTTCCCCGATTTTTCCATGGAATTTTCCCCATTTCCCCAAAATTCCCGGATTGTCCCCCAGAATTCCATGGATTTTCCCTGGGATCTTTGGGATTTTGGGGCTGATTTTAGGGTTAGAATCCAAGACTTTGGGGCTGAAATTTTGGGATTTCAGGGCTGCGATTTCCCCCAAAATTCCCGTTTTTCACCCCAATTTTTCCCCCCGATTTTTCCATGGAATTTCCCCCATTCCCAAGGGATTTTCCCCCAGAATTCCAGGGATTTTTCCCTGGGATCTTTGGGATTTTGGGGCTGAAATTCACCATTCCAAGCCTGAAATTCTGGGATTTCAGGGCTGATCTTTGATTTTGGGGCTGAAATTCCCCCAAAATTCCCGGTTTTCACCCCAATTTTTCCCCCGATTTTTCCATGGAATTTTCCCCATTCCCAAGGGATTTTCCCCAGAATTCCATGATTTTCTCTCTCCCAGACCACGGGCTGGACCTGGCAGAGAAGGATTTCACCATCAACACCGTGGCCGGGGCCATGAAAAGCTTTTTCTCGGAGCTGCCGGAGCCGCTGGTGCCGTACTCGATGCAGCTGGAGCTGGTGGAGGCCCACAGTGAGTCCGGCATCCCATAATACCCAAATCCCCAAAATCAACCCCACAGCCAAATCCCATTCTTCTCCAATAAATCCCCTTTTTTTCCCCGAAAAATTCCCATTTCTGACTCCAGAAATTCCCATTTTTCCCCAAAATCTCCCATTTCTGACTCCAGAAATTCCCATTTTCTCTTTTTCCTCCTCAACATTTTCCATTTTTAACCCCAAAATCCCCATTTTCAACCCTAAAAATTCCCATTTTTTCCCCTCAAAAATCCCTTTTTCTGACCCCCAAAATCCCTATTTTTTTCCCATTTTCACCCCAAAAATCCCCATTTTCTCAAAATTCCCAAAATTAACCCCACAGCCAAATCCCATTCTTCTCCAATAAATCCCCTTTTTTCCCCGAAAAAATTCCCATTTCTGACTCCAGAAATTCCCATTTTTCCCCCCAAAATCTCCCATTTCTGACTCCAGAAATTCCCATTTTTTTCTCTTTTTCCTCCTCAACATTTTCCATTTTTAACCCCAAAAATCCCCATTTTCAACCCTAAAAATTCCCATTTTTTCCCCTCAAAAATCCCTTTTTCTGACCCCAAAATCCTATTTTTCCCATTTTCACCCCAAAATCCCCATTTTCTCAAAATTCCCAAAATTAACCCCACAGCCAAATCCCATTCTTCTCCAATAAATCCCCTTTTTTCCCCAAAAAAATTCCCATTTCTGACTCCAAAATTCCCATTTTTCCCCCCAAAATTCCACATTTCTGACTCCAGAAATTCCCTTTTTTTTTCTCTTTTTCCCCCTCAAAATTTCCCATTTTTAACCCCAAAAATCCCCATTTTCAACCCTAAAAATTCCCATTTTTTCCCCTCAAAAATCCCTTTTTCTGACCCCCAAAATCCCTATTTTTTTCCCATTTTCACCCCAAAAATTCCCATTTTCTCAAAATTCCCAAAATCAACCCCCACAGCCAAATCCCATTCTTCTCCAATAAATCCCCTTTTTTCCCCCAAAAAAATTCCCGTTTCTGACTCCAAAATTCCCATTTTTCCCCCAAAAAAATTCCCGTTTCTGACTCCAGAAATTCCCATTTTTTTCTCTTTTTCCTCCTCAACATTTTCCATTTTTAACCCCAAAAATCCCCATTTTCAACCCTAAAAATTCCCTTTTTTTCCCCCAAAATCCCCCAAATTTTCATTTTTTCCCCCCAAATTTTCATTTTTCCCCCAAATTTCCCAAAATCCCAGTTTTTCACCCCAAAATTCCATTTGCAGAGATCAATGACTGGGAGCAGAAGCTGCTGCTGCTGCTGAGGAAATTCCCAGTTCTGACCCCAAAAATTCCCATTTTTCCCCTAAAAAATCCCATTTTTTCCCCAAAAAATCCCCCAAATTTTCATTTTTTTCCCCCAAATGTCCCAAAATGTTCATTTTTCACCCCAAAATTCCCTTTGCAGAGATCAATGACCGGGAGCAGAAGCTGCTGGCGCTCCGGGACGTGCTGAGGAAATTCCCACGGGAGAATTACGAGGTCTTCAAATACGTCATTGCTCACCTCAACAGGTACCCAAATTTTGGGCAAATTTGGGCAAATTTGGGCAATTTGGACACTTTAGGAATTTTGGGAATTTTTTGAGATTTTTTGGAGATTTTTTTCGGCTTTTTTTTCGTGATTTTTGGATGATTTTTAGCGATTTTTTTTGTGATTTTTGGGCGATTTTTTGAAATTTTTTTGAGGTTTTTTTGGGGCATTTTTCCCAAATTTTTGGATTTTTGGGAGGATTTTCAGGCTGAGTGACCAATGAGTGACCCCTGAGTGACCAATGAGTGACCAATGAGTAACCCTGAGTGACCCCTCAGTGACTCCTGAGTGACCAGTGAGTGACCCTGAGTGACCCCTGAGTGACCAATGAGTGACCAGTGAGTGACCCTGAGTGACCAGTGAGTGACCAATGAGTGACCCCTCAGTGACCCCTCAGTGACCCCTCAGTGACCCCTGAGTGACCCTGAGTGACCAATGAGTGACCATTGAGTGACCCTGAGTGACCAATGAGTGACCAGTGAGTGACCAGTGAGTGACCCTGAGTGACCAATGAGTGACCAGTGAGTGACCAATGAGTGACCAATGAGTGACCAATGAGTGACCCCTCAGTGACCCCTGAGTGACCAGTGAGTGACCAGTGAGTGACCCTGAGTGACCATTAAGTGACCATTGAGTGACCAATGAGTGACCAGTGAGTGACCCTGAGTGACCAATGAGTGACCAATGAGTGATCCTGAGTGACCAGTGAGTGACCAATGAGTGACCATTGAGTGACCCTGAGTGACCAATGAGTGACCAGTGAGTGACCAGTGAGTGACCAATGAGTGACCAATGAGTGACCACTGAGTGACCACTGAGTGACCACTCTGGTGTTGTCCAGTCCAGAGTGACCCTGATGGTCAGCGAGAACCTGTCCTGGGGGATTTTGGGTCATTTTTTGACCGATTTTTATGGGAATTTTTGCTTTTTTGGACTTTTTGACCACTGAGTGACCACTGAGTGACCAATGAGTGACCAATGAGTGACCCTGAGTGACCCCTGTGCTGAGATCCTGTCCTGGGGGATTTGGGGTCATTTTTGGACTGATTTTTATGGGAATTTTTGCTTTTTTGGGTGTTTTGGACTTGCTGACCCCTGAGTGACCAGTGAGTGACCACTGAGTGACCACTCTGCTGAGAACCTGTCCTGGGGGATTTTGGGTCATTTTTTGACCAATTTTTATGGGAATTTTTGGTTTTTTGGACTTGCTGACCCCTGAGTGACCACTGAGTGACCTGAGTGACCACTGAGTGACCACTCTGCTGAGAACCTGTCCTGGGGTATTTGGGGTCATTTTTTGACCGATTTTTATGGGAATTTTTGGGTGTTTTGGACTTGCTGACCCCTGAGTGACCAGTGAGTGACCAGTGAGTGACCAGTGAGTGACCACTCTGCTGAGAACCTGTCCTGGGGGATTTTGGGTCATTTTTTACCGATTTTTATGGGAATTTTTGGTTTTTTGGACTTGCTGACCACTGAGTGACCACTGAGTGACCTGAGTGACCACTGAGTGACCACTGTGCTGAGATCCTGTCCTGGGGGATTTGGGGTCATTTTTGGACTGATTTTTATGGGAATTTTTGCTTTTTTGGGTGTTTTGGACTTGCTGACCCCTGAGTGACCAGTGAGTGACCAGTGAGTGACCACTCTGCTGAGAACCTGTCCTGGGGGATTTTGGGTCATTTTTTGACCGATTTTTATGGGAATTTTTGTAGATTTAGGGGTTTTTTTGGGTTTTTTGGACTTGCTGACCCCTGAGTGACCACTGAGTGACCCCTGAGTGACCACTGAGTGACCACTCTGGTGTTGTCCAGTCCAGAGTGACCCTGATGGTCAGCAGGGACCTGTCCTGGGGCATTTTGGGTCATTTTTTGACTGATTTTTATGGGAATTTTTGCTTTTTTGGACTTTTTGACCCCTGAGTGACCACTGAGTGACCACTGAGTGACCCCTGTGCCCTTCCCCCCCCCCAGGGTGAGCCAGCAGCACCGTGTGAACCTGATGACCAGCGAGAACCTGTCCATCTGTTTCTGGCCCACGCTGATGCGGCCGGACTTCAGCACCATGGACGCTCTGACGGCCACCAGGAGCTACCAGACAATCATCGAACTCTTCATCCACCAGTGCCCCTTCTTCTTCCCCCGGCCACGCCCGGCCGCCTCGGCCACGGCTCCGGCCACGGCTCCGCCACGGCCCGGCCCCGGACACGCCCGGCTCGCCCGGCCCGCCCCCTGCCCCTCCCCGAGCCCCGGACGCCGTCGCCGCCGCCGCGGAGCCGCTGGAGTGACCCCTCGGTGTGGGGAGGGGGAGAGTGACCAGTGCAGCGTCCGGCCCAGAGTCCGGCCCCTCCTGGACGTGGTTGTTGTGGGGGAGGGGTTTGGACGGACGGACGGACGGACGGACGGATGGACACGAGGCCTCGAGGAGGGGGAGGGGCCGGAGTGGCCTGGGAGGGGATGGACGGACGGGGGTGAGGGGTGGGGACGGCCGGAGGGGTGGTCAAGGTGGGCCAAGGGTCAGTCTGGGTGGCCTGAGGGTCGTCTGACGTGGTCCAGGGGTCATCTGACGTGGTCCAGTGTGGTCTGAGGGTCATCCAGGATGGTCCAAGGGTCAGTCAAGGTGGCCTGAGGGTCATTCAAGGTGGTCCAGGGTGGCCTGAGGGTCATTCAAGGTGGTCCAAGGGTCATCCAGAGTGGCCTGAGGGTCATCTGACATGGTCCAGTGTGGCCTGAGGGTCATTCAAGGTGGTCCAAGGGTCATCCAGGGTGGCCTGAGGGTCATCTGACATGGTCCAGTGTGGTCTGAGGGTCATCCAGGATGGTCCAGGGTGGTCCAAGGGTCATCTAACATGGTCCAGTGTGGTCGGAGGGGTGGTCAAGGTGGGCCAGGGGTCAGTCAGGGTGGCCTGAGGGTCATCCAAGGTTGCCCAGAGTGGACCAGGGTGGCCCAAGGGTCATCTAAAACGGCCCAGTGTGGTCAGAGGGGTGGTCAAGGTGGGCCAAGGGTCATCCAGGGTGGCCTGAGGGTCATTCAGGGTCATCCAGGGTGGGCCAAGGGTCATCCAAGGTGGTCCAGTGGTCATCCAGGGTGGTCCAAGGTGGTCTGAGTGTCATTCAAGGTGGTCCAAGGGTCGTTCAGGGTGGTCCAGTGTGGCCTGAGGGTCATCCAAGGTGGGCCAAGGGTCACTCAGGGTGGCCTGAGGGTCATTCAGGGTTGGCCAGTGTGGTCCAGGGTGGGCCAAGGGTCAGTCAAGGTGGCCTCAGGGTGGTCCAGGGTGGCCTAAAGGTCATCCAAGGTGGCCCAAGGGTCAGCTGGTGTTGGCCAGAGTGGCCTGAGGGTCACTCAGGATGGCCCAAGGGTCATTCAGGGCCATCCAGGGTGGCCCAAGGGTCACTCAAGGTGGCCCAAGGTGGTCTGAGGGTCATTCAGGGTGGCCCAAGGGTCACTCAAGGTGGCCCAAGGGTCATCCAGGGTGGCCCAAGGTGGTCTGAGGGTCATTCAAGGTGGCCCAAGGGTGGCCCAAGGTGGCCCAGGGTCCATTCTAGGTTGCCCAAAGTGGTCCAAGGTTGCCCAAGGCCCACCCCAGGTTGCCAAAGGTCCATCCCAGGTGGCCCAAGGTCTATCTAAGGTGGCCCAATAATGGTCCAAGGTGGCCCAGGGTCCATCCCAGGTTGCCCAAAGTGGTCCAAGGTAGCCCAACAATGATCCAGGGTGGCTCAAGGCCCATCCCAGGAGATCCCAGGTTGCCCAAGGTCCATCCCAGGTTGCCCAAGGTCTATCCAAGGTGGCCCAAGGTCTATCTAAGGTGGCCCAAAGTGATCCAAGGTTGCCCAAGGCCCGCCCCAGGTTGCCCAAGGTCCATCCAAGGTGGCCCAAAGCCCGTTCAGGGCCCATCCAATGTTGCCCAGCAATGGCCCAAGGTGGCCCAGCGTCCGTTCTAGGTTGCCCAAGGTTGCCTGAGGCCTGTTCTAGGTTGCCCAATGCCCATTCCAGGTGGCCCAAAGTCCATCCAAGGTTGCCCAGGGCCCATCCCAGGAGATCCAAGGTTGCCCAAGCTCTATCCCAGGTGGCCCAGGATTCATTCTAGGTTGCCATTAGTGATCCAAGGTTGCCCAGGGCCCACCCCAGGTTGCCCAAGGTCCATTTCAGGTAGCCCAGCATGGTCTGAGGTGGTCCAACATGGCACAAGGTCCATCCAAGATGGCCCAACAATGGTCCAAGGTGGCCCAGGGTCCAATCTAGGTTGCCCAAAGTGGTCTGAGGTTGCCCAAGGCCCATCCCAGGAGATCCAAGGTTGCCCAAGGTCTATCTAAGGTGGCCCAAAGAGGTCCAAGGTTGCCCAAGGCCCATTTCAGGTTGCCCATAGCCCATCCCAGGTTGACCAAGGTCCATTCAAGGTTGCCCAAGGCCCATCCCAAGTGGCCCAAAGTGGTCCAAGGTGGCCCAGTATGGTGTGAGGTGGCCCAAGGCCCATCCCAGGTTGCCCAAGGTCCATCCAAGGTGGCCCAAGGAGGTCCAAGGTTGCCCAAGGCCCATTTCAGGTTGCCCATAGCCCATCCCAGGTAGCCCAAGGGCCATCCCAGGTGGCCCAAAGTGGTCCAAGGTGGCCCAGCATGGTCTGAGGTGGCCCAAGGCCCAGCCCAGGTTGCCCAAGGCCATTTCAGGTGGCCCAAGGCCCAGCCCAGGTTGCCCAAGGTCCATCCAAGGTGGTCCAAGGTTGCCCAAGGCCCATTTCAGGTTGCCCAGGGCCCATCCCAGGTGGCCCAAGGTCTATCCAAGGTGGCCCAAGGAGGTCCAAGGTTGCCCAAGGTCCATTTCAGGTTGCCCAAGGCCCATCCCAGCTGGCCCAAGGCCCCCCCCAGGTTGCCCAAGGTCCATCTAAGGTGGCCCAGGGCCTGCCCAGGTGGCCCAAAGCCCCGCCCAGGTTGCCCAAAGCCCCCCCCAGGTTGCCCAAGGCCCCCCCCAGGTTGCCCAAGGCCCCGCCCAGGTTGCCCAGGGCCCCCCCGAGGTTGCCCAAAGCCCCCCCCAGGTTGCCCAAGGGCCCCCGAGGCCACCGCGGGCTCCTCAGATCCCAAAAAGCCCCAAAATCCCCAAATCCGGGGGTTCCGCCCCAAAGCACTTAGGGAGCCTCGGCCCCTCCCCCTCCCTCCCTCCCCACCCACATTTGGGCAAATTCCCAAAAAAATCCGAAATTTTGGAGCTGGGAGGGGTCAAATCAAATCCGGGAATTTTGGGGGGGGAATTTTGGGGGGATTTTGGGGACTGGAGTTTGATGGTACCACCGGGACCTCCCGGGTCTCTGAGCACTTTAAGACCCCAAGGGCACAAAAATCCCAAAAAAACAAAAATTCAAAAATAAAATCAAAGGGCTCCCATCCCAAAATTCACATTTTGGGGGATTTAAAAAATGAATGTCAAAACCAGCCCAAAAAATGGGGGATGGAAAAAAAAGCAAAAATTGGTTTAAAAATGGCAAAAAAAGCCCAAAATTGGCTAAAAATGGCAAAAAAAAGCAAAAATTGGCTAAAAAATGGAAAAAAAAATTGGCTAAAAATGGCAAAAAAAACCCCAAAAAATTGGCTAAAAATGGCAAAAAAAAGCAAAAATCGGCTAAAAAATGGCAAACCCCCAAAAAAATTGGCTGAAAATGGCAAAAAAAAGCAAAAATTGGCTAAAAAATGGCAAAAAAAAACCAAAAATTGGCTAAAAATGGCAAAAAAAGCAAAAATTGGCTAAAAATGGCAAAAAAAAAAAAAAAAAAATTGGCTTTAAAATGGCAAAAAAACCCAAAATTGGCTAAAAATGGCAAAAAAAAAAAAAAAAGAAAAAAATGGCAAAAAATCAGATTTTTTTCCCCCCCATAAATGGTGAAAAATCAAATTTTCTTGAGGAGCCTCTGGGGGGAATTTTGGGGAAAAAAACCGAAGGAAAATTCATCAAAACCTGGGAATTTGGAGCTGCTTTTCCCCTAAAAAATGGGGAAAAAGGAAAACAAATTAAAAACCACAACAAGACCCGATTTCCCTCCTTTTCCTGCCACATTCCGGGCGGTTTTTGGGCCAGAATTCCTGAATTTTGGGGTTTTTCCAATTTTGTTTTTTCCTGTGGATTTAGGTTTTTCCATTTAGGTTTTTTTTTTTTTTTTTTTTTTTTTTTTTTCCTTTTTTTTTTTTTTTTTTTTTTTTTTTTTTTTTTTTTTGGGATAACCCTAGGAAATGAAAAAAAAAAAACAAAAACCACAAAAATGGAGTTTTGGAGCCGCCGTAAGTTATTGTTAAAATAATAAATAAAATTTTAAAAAAGAAACCCAAAAATCCCGGAATTCCCAGAAAAAAAAAAAAAAAATCCAGGATTTTGGGGTCTCCAAGAGGGGAGTTTTGGGGATTTTTTTTGGGATTTCAGGGCCTGGAAATGGTGAAAAAATCAGAATTTTGTTGCCTTTTCCTGCTTCGTTCAAGGGCGTTTTTAACGGATTTTGGGGGGAAAAATTTAAATTTTGGGGGGTTTTTTTGTTTGTTTTTTGGTTTTGTTTTTTTTTTTTTTTTCTTCTCCCAGGATTTTTTTGGGGATTTAGTGCATGAGGAAAAGCCCAGGAATTCCAGGGAAAAAAAAACAAAACCAAAACCAAACAAACAAATTCAAGGAAGGAAGAGGAAAAAAAGAAAAAAGAGGGAAAAAAAGGAGGAAAAAAAAGAAAAATCAGAATAAACTGAGGCGGCTGCGGAGATTTTTCCTTGGAAAATGGGAAAATTCCCGGGAAATTGGGATTGGACTGGGAAAACTGGGAGTTGGGAACTGGGATCGAACTGGGAATTGGGGAGGGAAAACTGGGAATTGGGAACTGGGATCGAACTGGGATTGAAATGGGATTTAATTGGGAGTTGGGGAAATGGGGAGTGGGATTGAACTGGGAAAATTGGGAATTGGGAACTGGGATTGAACTGGGAATTGGGAACTGGGAAAACTGGGACTGAACTGGGAATTGAGGAGGGAAAACTGGGATTGAACTGGGATTTAACTGGGAATTGGGAACTGGGATTGAACTGGGAATTGGGGAGGGAAAATTGGGATTGAACTGGGATTTAATTGGGAATTGGGAACTGGGACTGAACTGGGAATTGGGGAGGGAAAACTGGGATTTAACTGGGATTTAATTGGGAATTGGGAACTGGGATTGAACTAGGAAAATTTGGATTTGAACTGGGAAAGTTTGGATTTAACTGGGAACTGGGGTTTAACTGGGAAATGAGGGAAAACTGGGACTGGACTGGGAATTGGGAACTGGGATTGAACTGGGAATTGGGGAGGGAAAATGGGGATTGAACTGGGATCAAACTGGGATTTAATTGGGAAATGGGGAGTGGGATTGAACTGGGATTTAATTGGGAATTGGGAACTGGGATTGAACTGGGAATTGAGGAGGGAAAACTGGGATTGAACTGGGAAAATGGGACTGAACTGGGAATTGGGAACTGGGATTGAACTGGGGTTTAATCGGGAACTGGGCACTGGGATTGAACTGGGAAGTGAGGGAAAACTGGGACTGAACTGGGAAATGAGGGAAAACTGGGATTGAACTGGGAAAATGGGACTGAACTGGGAATTGGGGAATGGGAACTGGGAATTTGGACTGGCAAACTGGAATCGAACTGGGAATTAACTGGAAATGGGATTTAAGTGGGAATTTGGATCTGGGATTGAACTGGGAAAATGAGAATTGAACTGGGAATTGAGAATTGGGACTGGGATTGAACTGGGAATTCGGAACTGGAAATTGGGGTTGAAAAACTGGGATTGAACTGGGGTTTCATTGGGAACTGGGCACTGGGATTGAACTGGGAATTGAGGCGGGAAATCGGGATTTAACTGGAAATTGGGGTTGGAAAATTGGGATTGAACTGGGAATTGGGAACTGGGATTGAACTGGGAAAATGGGATTGAACTGGGAATTGGGAACTGGGAATTTGGGTTGGCAAACTGGAATCGAACTGGGAATTAACTGGAAATGGGATTTAAGTGGGAATTTGGATCTGGGATTGAACTGGGAAAATGAGAATTGAACTGGGAATTGAGAATTGGGAACTGGGATTGAACTGGGATCGAACTGGGATTGAACTGGGAATTTGGAACGGCTTCGTTCTGTGGGTCTGGGGGTGGGTCCCAGTTTTGGGGGGCGGGTCCCAGTTTTGGGGGTCCCAGTTTTGGGGTGATCCCAGTGCCAGGATGATCCCAATTTTCAGGGGGTCCCAATTCCACGGGGGCCCAAATTTTGGGAGGTCCCAATTCCATGGGGGGCCCAAATTTTGGGAGGTCCCAATTCCACGGGGGAGCCTCAAATTTTGGGGGTCTCTTGCCTGCATCAACCCCCCAAAAACAATAAACCCCCAAAAACCACCCCAAAACATTTTTTTTTTTTAATAAAAAAACCTTTATTCAGTAAAAATATGAGGAGGGGTCTCCCCAAACACCCCTTCCCTTATTTTTTTAGGGGTGGGGGGAAGGGAACACCCCCATAATTTGGGGAGAGGGGAGATAAATCCCATTCTCACCCCTCCCAAAAAAGAAGAAAAAAAAAAAAAATTCCTTTATATTTATTTTTTTTAATATTTTTATCTACAAAAAAAAATCCTTTACATTTATTTTTTTAATATTTTTATCGACCAAAAAAAAAAAAATTCCTTTACATTTATTTTTTTAATATTTTTATCGACCAAAAAAAAATTCCTTTACATTTATTTTTTTAATATTTTTATCGAAAAAAATTCCTTTATATTTTATTTTTTTAATATTTTTATCGACCAAAAAAAAAAAATCCTTATATTTATTTTTTTAATATTTTTATCGACCAAAAAAAAAAAAATTCCTTTACATTTATTTTTTTTTAATATTTTTATCGACCAAAAAAAAAAAAAAATTCCTTTACATTTATTTTTTTAATATTTTTATCGACCAAAAAAAAAAAAAAATTTAAAATACAAAATCCACACACAATAAATATGGGGAGGGGGCTTCAGGCGCGGGGGGCAGCGGGGGTCGGGCAGGGCCGGGGGTCCTGGGGGCAGAGGCAGCGGAAGGAGCCGGGGGTGTTGAGGCAGCGGCCGGGGCGGCACGGGGGCGGGCCGAGCACTCGTCCACGTCTGGGGGAGAAATTTGGGGTGAAAATGGGAAAATTTGGGGTTTTAGGGAAAATTTGGGGTTAAAAATGGGAGATTTTGGGGTTTTAGGGAGGATTTGGGGGATTTAGGGGAAAATTGGGGGAATTTGGGCTGGGGGGCGGGGCCGAGCACTCGTCCACGTCTGGGGAGAAATTTGGGGTGAAAATGGGAAAATTTGGGGTTTTAGGGAAAAATTTGGGGGATTTAGGGTGAAATTTGAGGGAAATTTGGGGGAAAATTGGGGAAAATTGGGGGAATTTGGGGTTTTAGGAGAGGATTTGGGGCTGGGGGCGGGGCCGAGCACTCGTCCACGTCTGGGGGCAGAAATTTGGGGTGAAAAAAGGAGATTTTGGGGTTTTAATAAAAAAATTTGGGGTTAAAAATGGGAGATTTTGGGGTTTTTAGGGAGGATTTGGGGGATTTGGGGGATTTAGGGGAAAATTGGGGGAATTTGGGCTGGGGGCGGGCCGAGCACTCGTCCACGTCTGGGGGAGAGAAATTTGGGGTGAAAAAGGAGATTTTGGGGTTTTAGGGGAAAATTTGGGGTTAAAAAGGGAGATTTTGGGGTTTTTAGGGGAGGATTTGGGGGGATTTGGGGGATTTAGGGGAAAACTGGGGGGAATTTGGGCTGGGGGGGGCGGGGCCGAGCACTCGTCCACGTCTGGGGGAGAGAAATTTGGGGTGAAAAAAGGAGATTTTGGGGTTTTAGGGGAAAATTTGGGGTTAAAAAGGGAGATTTTGGGGTTTTTAGGGAAAAATTGGAGTCAAAAAGGGAGATTTTGGGGTTTTAGGGAGAAATTTGGGGGGAAAATTGGGAGAAAATTGGGGGAAAAAAAAATTTTTTCAGGATTTGTCAGGATTTTTGGGGCTCGGAAGATTCGGGTTTTTTCCCAGGGAAAAATTCCTGGGGGCTCTCAGGAATTTTGGGGAGGGGTCTCAGAGATTTTGGGGAGGGGTCTCAGAGATTTTTGGGGAGGGGTTTTTGGGCTTTTTTTCAGGGGCTTGAGGCTCCCAAGATTTGGGTTTTTTAATGGGATTTGGAGATTTTTTTTCAGGATTTTTCTGCATTTTTTGGGGCTCTCAAATTTTGAATTTTTTCCCAGGGGTTCTGGGGTCTCTCCGGGATTTTGGGGAGGGGGTCTCGGTGATTTTGGGGAGGGGTCTCCGGGATTTTATCCGGGTTCTGGACCTCTCAAATTTTGGTTTTTTTATTGGAATTTTTGGTTTTTTTTCAGGATTTTTCAAGATTCTTGGGGCTCTGAAGATTCGGGTTTTTTCCCAGGGGTTTTGGGGGCTCTGGGGGATTTTGGGGAGGGGTCTCAGAGATTTTGGGGAGGGGTTTTTGGGCTTTTTTCCAGGGGTTTGAGGCTCCCAAGATTTGGGTTTTTTAATGGGATTTGGAGATTTTTCTCAGGATTTTTCAGGATTTTTGGGGCTCTCAAAATTCGGGATTTTTCCCAGGAATTTTGGAGTCTCTCCGGGATTTTGGGGAGGGGTCTCAGGGATTTTGGGGAGGGGTCTCGGGGAGTTGTGGGATTTTTCTCAGGGTTCTGGTCCTCTCCAATTTTGGTCTTTTTTTTTTTAATGGGATTTGGGGTTTTTTTTTCTGCATTTTTGGGGCTCTCAAGATTCGGGTCTTTTCCCAGGGGTTTTGTGGGCTCTGGGGATTTTGGGGAGGGGTCTCGGTGATTTTGGGGAGGGGTCTCGGGGAGTTTTGGGATTTTTCTCAAGGTTCTGGACCTCTCAAATTTTGGTTTTTTTTAATGAGATTTGGGGGATTTCTTTCAGGATTTTTCAGGATTCTTGGGGCTCTGAAGATTCGGGTTTTTTCCCAGGGGTTTTGGGGGCTCTGGGGATTTTGGGGAGGGGTCTCAGGGATTTTGGGGCGGGGTCTCAGAGATTTTTGGGGAGGGGTTTTTGGGCTTTTTTCCAGGGGCTTGAGGCTCCCAAGATTTTGGTTTTTTTTAATGGGATTTGGAGATTTTTTTTCAGGATTTTTCTGCATTTTCGGGGTCTCAAATTTTGAATTTTTTTCCAGGGGTTTTGGGGCTCTCCGGGATTTTGGGGAGGGGTCTCGGGATTTTATCCGGATTCTGGACCTCTCAAATTTTGGTTTTTTTAATGAGATTTGGCGGATTTTTTTCAGGATTTTTCAGGATTCTTGGGGCTCTGAAGATTCGGGTTTTTTCCCAGGGGTTCTGGGGGCTCTGGGGGATTTTGGGGAGGGGTCTCGGGGATTCTGGGGCGGGGTCTCACCCACGCAGTCCAGCCGGGCGGGGTCCAGCTGGAAGCCGCGGTCGCAGGCGCAGGTGAAGGCGTCGCCCACGCGGACGCAGCGCCCGTGGCTGCAGCCGCTCAGGACCCCGCACTGCTCCTCCCCGGGCCCTGCAAATGGGGCGGGGGGCTTCAAATCCATCCCAAAAATATCCCGAACCCGCCCCAAAAATATCCCAAAGTAACCCCAAAAATATCCCAAATTAACCCCAAAAATATCCCAAATTCATCCCAAAAATATCCCGAACTCACCCCAAAAATATCCCAAATTCACCCCAAAAATATCCCAAAAAATCCCAATTCAAAAAGTGAAAAAACCACCGAAAAAATGAAAATAAACCCATTAAAAAGCCCCAAAATTCACCATTCTCATGCTCCTCCCCGGGGCCTGGAAATGGGGCGGGGGGAGCTTCAAATCCATCCCAAAAATATCCCAAATTCACCCCAAAAATATCCCGAACCCGCCCCAAAAATCCCAACTCAAAAAAGTGAAAAAAACCCACAAAAATAATGGAAAATAAACCCATTAAAAAGACCCAAAATTCACCATTTTCATGCTCCTCCCCGGGCCCTGCAAATGGGGCGGGGGGCTTCAAATCCATCCCAAAAATATCCGGAACACACCCCAAAAATATCCCAAACTCGCCCCAAAAATATCCCAAATTCACCCCAAAAATATCCCGAACCCACCCCAAAAATACACCGAACCAGCCACAAAAATATCCCAAACCCGTCCCAAAAATATCCCAAATTCACCCCAAAAATATCCCAAATTCATCCCAAAAATATCCCAAACCCGCCCCAAAAATATCCCAAATTCATCCCAAAAATATCCCAAACCCGCCCCAAAAATATCCCAAATTCATCCCAAAAATATCCCAAATTCACCCCAAAAATATCCCAAATTCATCCCAAAAATATCCCGAACTCACCCCAAAAATATCCCGAACCCGCCCCAAAAATATCCTGAACCCAGCCCAAAAATATCCCAAAAAATCCCAATTCAAAAAGTGAAAAAACCACCGAAAAAATGAAAATAAACCCATTAAAAAGCCCCAAAATTCACCATTCTCATGCTCCTCCCCGGGGGCTGCAAATGGGGCGGGGGGGGCTTCAGAGCCATCCCAAAAATATCCGGAACACACCCCAAAAATATCCCAAACTCGCCCCAAAAATATCCCAAATTCACCCCAAAAATATCCCGAACCCGCCCCAAAAATACACCGAACCAGCCACAAAAATATCCCAAACCCGTCCCAAAAATATCCCAAATTCACCCCAAAAATATCCCAAATTCATCCCAAAAATATCCCGAACCCGCCCCAAAAATATCCCAAATTCATCCCAAAAATATCCCAAATTCACCCCAAAAATATCCCAAATTCACCCCAAAAATATCCCAAATTCATCCCAAAAATATCCCGAACTCGCCCCAAAAATATCCCAAATTCATCCCAAAAATATCCCAAATTCACCCCAAAAATATCCCAAATTCACCCCAAAAATACACCGAACCAGCCACAAAAATATCCCAAACCCGTCCCAAAAATATCCCAAACTCACCCCAAAAACATCCCAAATTAACCCCAAAAATATCCCAAATTCACCCCAAAAATATCCCAAATTCACCCCAAAAATATCCCGATCCCGCCCCAAAAATATCCCAAATTCACCCCAAAAATATCCCAAACCCGCCCCAAAAATATCCAAAATTCATCCCAAAAAATTCCAAAAAAATCCCAAAAAATCTCAAAAAAGTCCAAAAAAAATGCCAAAAAAATCCCCAAAAAAAAAAAAAAAAATTCCAAAAAAATCCCAAAAAAATTCCAAAAAAATCCCAAAAAAATCTCAAAACATCCCCAAACAAAACAAACAAAAAAACTCAAATAAAACCCCCCCAAAATCCCAAATAAAACCCAAAAAACCCCAAATAAAACCCAAAAAATAACCCCAAAAACCCAAAGAAAAATCCCCCCAAAATCCCAAATAAACCCCAAAAAAGCCCAAATATATTTAAAAAAATCTCCAAATAAACCCCCCCCCCAAAAAAACCCAAAACTCCCAAAATCCCCAAAAAACCCCAAAAAATCAAAAAAAAATCCAAAACATCCCAAAAAAATCCCAAAAAATCCCCCAAGCAATCCCAAAAAAAATCCCCAAAAATCTTAAAAATCCCCCAAAAATCCAAAAAATTCCCAAAAATTCCAAAAAAATCCCCAAAAACTCCCGAAAAAAATTCCAAAAAAATCCCCCAAAAATTCCAAAAAAATCCCCAAAAAATTCCAAAAAATCCCAAAAAAATCTCAAAAAAGTCCAAAAAAATCCCAAAAAAATCCCCAAAAAAATAAAAAAAAAATCCAAAAAAATCCCCAAAAACTCACAAAAAAATTCCCAAAAAATCCCCCAAAAATTCCAAAAAAATCCCCAAAAAAATCCCAAGAAAATCCAAAAAAATTCCAAAAAAATTCCAAAAATCTCAAAATCCCCAAAAAATCCCAAAAAATCCCAAAAAAATCCAAAAAAATCCCAAAAAAATCCCAAAAAATCCAAAAAAATTCCAAAAAAATCCCCAAAAATTCCAAAAAAATCCCCAAAAATTCCAAAACAATCCCCAAAAAATCTCAAAACATCCCCAAACAAAACAAACAAAAAAAAAAACTCAAACAAAACCCCCAAAACCCCCAAAATTCCCAAAAATCTCCCCAAATTCTCACCTTCCTCCTCCTCCTCCTCCTCCTCCTCCTCCTCGGGGGTCCCCAGCGCCTGCAGCTCCCATCCCCCACCCCGCTGGAATCGGGGGCCCCTCCCCCTCTGCCCCCCAAAATCCGCGGGGGGGGGAGGGGCGAAGAGCGGCTCTGCCCTCCCCCACCCCCCCAAAAAGGGGAGGGGTCGTAAAGGGGTGGGGGAGGGGCATGGAACCCCCACCCCCCAAAAATTCCCCATAGGGTCCGAATTGGGGGAGGGGCGAAGTTGGGGGAGGGGAAATTTTGGGAGGGGTCGTAGAGGGGGGGTGGGGGAGGGGCGAAGTCCGGGGGGCGCAGGACGTTGCAGAGGAGCTCGAAATCGTCTGGGGGAAATAATTTAAAAAAAAAAAAAATTAAATCAAATTTTTAAAAATTAAAAAAAAAAAAAATTTAAATAATTTTAAAAAAAAATTTAAAAAAATTAAATTAAATTAAATTTAAAATTAAAGTAAAAATGGATTTTGGGGTTCCCGGGGTGGATTTTGGGGGTCCCAGGGATGGGGTCCCACATCCTTTGAGCCCCTCCCAGTCCTCCCAGTGCTCCCAGTTCCCAAACTGGTCCCAGTCCCAGCTCACTCCCCGTGTCCCCCCGATCCCGGGGTTGGATTTTGGGGTTCCCGGGGATAAATTTGGGGTTCCCGGGGTGGATTTTGGGGTTCCCAGAGGGATCCTTGAATCCTCCCATGCTTTCCCAAACTGGGTCCCCGTTCCCGTGGCCCGTGGTTGGATTTGGGGTTCCTGGGGATAAATTTGGGGTTCCTGGAGTGGGGGGGTCTCACCGGAGTGGGGCGGGGCAGAGCGCACTCCATGCCCCCATCCCAGGGTTCCCAGTGCTCCCAGTTCCCAAACTGGTCCCAGTCCCCGCCCACTTCCCGTGCCCCCCCGATCCCGGGGTTGGATTTTGGGGTTCCCGGGGTGGATTTTGGGGGTCCCAGGGATGGGGTCCCACATCCTTTGAGCCCCTCCCAGTCCTCCCAGTGCTCCCAGTTCCCAAACTGGTCCCAGTCCCAGCTCACTCCCTGTGCACCCCCCGATCGCGAGTTTGGTTTTTTGGGGTCCCAGGGTTGGATTTTGGGGTTCCCGGGGTGGATTTGGGGGTCCCGGGGGTCTCACCGGAGTGGGGGGCGGGGCAGAGCGCGCACTCCATGCCCCACGCCTGCCCGTACAGGCAGCAGCACTCGGTGTAGGTGACCTGCCCCGCCCGCCAGGGCCGCCCGCACACCAGGTCCGGCCCCACCTGCTGCCAGCACACGGCCACCGACCCCTCTGGGGGGGCAAAAATTGGGGGGGGGGCTGAGTTAGGGGGGGCTGAACCCCAAAAAATGAACCCCAAAATGAGAAATCCCAAAAATCCCAAAAAATTCCCATAATTGGGGACCCCAAAATCCCAGGTCCGGCCCCACCTGCTGCCAGCACACGGCCACCGACCCCTCTGGGGGGGCAAGAAATTGGGGGTCTGAGTTAGGGGGGGCTGAACCCCAAAAATTGAACCCCGTTATGGGGAACGCTAAAAAAACCCCGTTAATGGGAGCCACAGGTGATCCCAAAATCCCAGGTGAGCCCCTCCCCCACTGCCAGCACAGGGCCACCGACCCCTCTGGGGGCAAGAAATTGGGGAGGGGGCTGAGTTAGGGGGGGCTGAACCCCAAAAATTGAACCCCAAAATGAGAAATCCCAAAAAATCCCCTCCTAACCCCCCCAAATCCCCTCCTAAATCCTTTTTACCCCCCTAAAACCCCTCCTAACCCCCCTAAATCCCCTCCTAACCCCCCCCAAAATTCCCTCTAAACCCCTCCTAACCCCCCCAGGCCCCCTAAAACCCCTCCTAACCCCCCCCAAATCCCCTCCTAATCCCCCCAAATTCCCCCAAATTCCCCCAAAACCCCTCCTAACCCCCCCAAATCCCCTCCTAATTCCTTTTTACCCCCTTTAAACCCCTCCTAACCCCCCCAAATCCTCTCCTAACCCCCCAAATCCCCTCCTAACCCCCCAATGCAGGCTCCCCTCCCCCCCCCCCGGATTTCGGGGACCCCCCCGCCCCCCCGCACCCACCCGGGCCGGTGTCGTTGGCCACGCAGCGGCGCTGGGAGGGGTCCAGCACCAGCGGGGGGGCGCAGGAGCAGCGGAAGGAGCCGATGGTGTTGAGGCAGAGCCCCCCCGGGCACGGCTCGGCCTCGGCCGCCGAGCACTCGTCATTGTCTGGGGGGGGGGAAAAATGGGATTTTGGGGGGTTTGGGGGGGTTTGGGGAATTTTAGGGTGAATTTTTGAGAGATTTGGGGGGGATTTGGGGGGGTTTGGGGGGGTTTGGGGGGGATTTGGGGGGAATTTTTGGGGGATTTGGGGGGGATTTGGGGGGTTTTGGGGGGGTTTTGGAGAGATTTGGGGGGTGGGGAATTTGGGGGTTTTGGGGGGTTTGGGGGGGATTTGGGGGGTTTTGGGGGGGTTTTGGGGGGATTTGGGGGGTTTTGGGGGGGATTTTGGGGGGGTTTGGGGGGGTTTTGGAGAGATTTGGGGGGGGGTGGGGGGAATTTGGGGGGGTTTGGGGGGGATTTTTGGGGGATTTGGGGAGATTTGGGGGGGATTTGGGGGGGTTTGGGGAAGATTGGTGGGATTTGGGGGGATTTTGGGGGGGTTTGGGGCGAATTTAGGGTGAATTTTTGAGAATTTTTGGCAGGGGCACACAGACAATCACACACAGGTCCTGGCAGGTGCACACAGGTCCTGGCAGGTACAGACAGGTGCACACAGACACACACAGGTACAGACAGGTGCACACAGACAATCACACACAGGTCCTGGCAGGTACACACAGACACACACAGGTCCTGGCAGGTACAGACAATCACACACAGGTCCTGGCAGGGGCACACAGGTCCTGGCAGGGGCACACAGGTCCTGGCAGGTGCACAGGCTCACCCACGCACTGCAGGTGCTCCTGCTCGAAGTAGAAGCCGCTGGGGCAGTAGCAGCTGAAGGAGGGGGCGGCGTTGACACAGAGCCCCCCCCGGCAGAGCGCGGGGGCGAACAGGGAGCACTCATCCACATCTGGGGGGGACACCCCAAAATCAGAGACACCCCAAAATCAGAGAGACCCCGAAATTACAGAGAGACACCCCAAAATCAGAGAGAGACACCCCAAAAATCACACAGAGACACCCCAAAATCAGAGAGAGAGACACCCCAAAATTACAGAGAGACACCCCGAAATCAGAGACCCCAAAATCACAGAGAGACACCCCAAAAATCAGAGAGAGAGACACCCCAAAAATCACAGAGATCCCAAAATTACAGAGACTCCAAAATCAGACACCCCAAAATCAGGGACACCCCCAAAATTCCAAGAGACCCCAAAAATCAGAGAGACCCCAAAATCCCAGAGACCCCCCCCCTCCCCCCCAGTGATGTCGGGGCTCGGGGACCCCCCCCAGGGACAGGGGGGACCCCCCAGAGACCCCCCAAGGACACGAGGGCCCCCCCCCGTTGGGGTCTCACCTTTGGGGGGGCCCTGGGGGCTCTCGGGGACGCGGCCGAGCCCGTGGGGACACAGGGACACGTGACCCTCTGGGGGGGGAGGGGCACAGGGGGGTCAGGGACCCCAAAATTCTGCCCGGGACATCCCCCCCCCCCCCCCAAAATTTTGCTCAGGCCCCTCGCTCTGTCCCGTGCCTCAAATTTCCCCCAATTTCCCCCTCAAATCCCCCCTCAAATCCTAAACATTTCCCCCAAATCCACCCCAAACCCCAAAATTTCCCCCAAATCCATCCCAAATCCACTCCAAATTCCCAAAATTTCCCCCAAATCCATCCCAAATTCCCAAAATTTCCCCCAAATCCACCCCAAACCCACCTCAAATCCCCAAAATAGCCCTAAAATCCCCAAAATCTCCCCCGTGCCCATCCCAAATCGCCCCCAAATCCACCCCAAACCCCAAAATCTCTCCCATGCCCACCCTAAATCCCCTAAAATCCCCCCCAAATCCACCCCAAATCCCCTAAACTCCCCCCCCAAATCCCTCCCCCAAATCGCACCCCAAATTTTTTGGGTGTCACTCACCTGTCCCAGGTGCGGGGCAGGGCTACCCAGGGCACTGCGCCCCCATGACCACCCCAAACCCCCCGAAATCCCCATTAAATCCCCAAAATCCCCCCCAAATCCATTCCAAAACCCAAAATCTCCCCATGCCTACCCCAAATCCACCCCCCCCAAAATTTTTTTGGGGTGTCCCTCACCTGTCCCCGGTGCGGGGCAGGGCTGCCTGGGCACTGCGCCCCCCATGTCCACCCCAAACCCCCAAAATCCCCATCAAATCCCCAAAATCCCCCAAATCCACCCTCAAACCCCAAAATCTCCCCATGCCCGCCCCAAATCCCCCCCAAATCGCACCCCAGATTATTTTGGGGTGTCCCTCACCTGTCCCAGGTGCGGGGCAGGGCTTCCCGGGGCACTGCGCCCCCCATGACCACCCCAAACCCCCCTGAAATCCCCATCAAATCCCCAAAATCCCCCCCAAATCCACCCTCAAACCCCAAAATCTCCCCATGCCCGCCCCAAATCCCCTCCTATATCGCACCCCAGATTATTTTGGGGTGTCCCTCACCTGTCCCAGGTGCGGGGCAGGGCTCCCCGGGGCACTGCGCCCCCCAGGAGCCCCCCAGGGTGCAGCAGCACTGCGGGCGAGTCACGTTCGGGGCCAGTAGCCCGCAGGCGCGGCTGAAACACGAGCCCAGCGCGGCCCCGGGCGGGATTTGGGGGAAAATTTGGGGGTTTTGGGGGTTCTGGGGGATGATCTGGGGGTTCTGGGGGATGATCTGGGGGTTCCGGGGGGTCTGGGGGGTCGGGGACGCCCCGCAGCGCCCCGTGACGGGGTCGAATTCCTGCCGGGAATCGGGGCACAGGCACAGGAAGGAGCCCTCGACGTTCTCGCAGCGCTCGGCGCCGCAAACCCCGCGCAGCGTCTGGCACTCGTCCACGTCTGGGGAATTTGGGGAATTTGGGGTTTTGGGATTGGGGATTTTGGGATTTGGGGTTTGGGGTTTTGGGATTTTGGGGTTTGGGGATTGGGGGATTTGGGGATTGGGGTGGACACTGCCTTGCAAAAGCCCCGGATTTTCCACGTCTGGGGAATTTGGGATTTTGGGATTGGGGATTTTGGGATTTGGGGTTTGGGGTTTTGGGATTTTGGGGTTTGGGGATTGGGGGATTTGGGGATTGGGGTGGACACTCGGCCCCGCAAACCCTGCGGAGCGTCTGGGGAATTTGGGATTTTGGGGTTTTGGGATTGGGGATTTTGGGATTTGGGGTTTTGGGATTTTGGGGTTTGGGGATTGGGGATTTGGGGATTGGGGTGGACACTCGGCCCCGCAAACCCTGCGGAGCGTTTTGGGTTTGGGTTTGGGAATTTGGGATTTTGGGGGATTTTGGGGTTTGGGGTTTTGGGTTTGGGGTTTGGGGAATTTGGGTTTGGGGAATTTGGGTTTGGGGTTTTGGGATTTTGGGGTTTGGGGATTGGGGGATTTGGGGATTGGGGTGGACACTCGGCCCCGCAAACCCTGCGGAGCGTCTGGGGAATTTGGGGAATTTGGGTTTGGGAATTTGGGATTTTGGGGTTTGGGATTTTGGGGTTTGGGGTTTTGGGTTTGGGGTTTGGGGAATTTGGGTTTGGGGTTTTGGGGTTTTGGGATTTTGGGGTTTGGGGATTGGGGATTTGGGGATTGGGGTGGACACTCGGCCCCACAAACTCCGCGGAGTGTCCGGCACTCATCCACGTCTGGGGGGTTTGGGGTTTGGGATTTGGGAATTTGGGATTTTGGGGTTTGGGGTTTTGGGTTTGGGGTTTTGGGATTTTGGGGTTTGGGGATTGGGGGATTTGGGGATTGGGGTGGACACTCGGCCCCGCAAACCCTGCGGAGCGTCTGGCACTCATCCACGTCTGGGGGTTTGGGGATTTGGGATTTGGGGTTTGGGGTTTGGGGATTTGGTATTTTGGGGTTTAGGGATTGGGGATTTGGGGATTGGGGATTTGGGGATTTGGGGTTTGGGCGAGTTTGGGACAGGGACACAGAGATTGGGGTGGACACTCGGCCCCACAAACTCCATGGAGTGTCCGGCACTCGTCCACGTCTGGGGGTTTGGGGGATTTGGGATTTGGGGTTTGGGGTTTGGGGATTTGGTATTTTGGGGTTTAGGAATTGGGGGATTTGGGGATTGGGGATTTGGGGGATTTGGGGTTTGGGCGAGTTTGGGACAGGGACACAGAGATTGGGGTGGACACTCGGCCCCACAAACCCCGCGGAGCGTCTGGCACTCGTCCACGTCTGGGGAATTTGGGGTATTTGGGATTTGGGGATTTGGGGTTTGGGGTCTGGGGTTTGGAGGATTTGGGATTGGGAATTTGGGGGATTGGGGGATTTGAGGCTGGGAAATTGGGGGATTTGGGGATTGGGATTTGGGATTTTGGGGTCTGGGGGACTTGAGGGATTTAGGGGATTTGGGGCTTAGAATTTGGGGGTTTGTGGTTTGGGGATTTGGGGGGTTTGGGGTATGTGGTATGGGGGATTTGGGGTTTGGGGAGTGAGATTTGGGGTTGGGAATGGGGGAATGGGGGCACATGGACAGGACCACGGTGTCCCCACGGTTGGTGGCCCTGTCCCCAGGGTTGGTGGCCGTACCCACGCAGTGGTGGCCGTGCCGGGCAGTCTCGTAGCCAGGGACACAGAGAGTGGGATGGGATGGGATGGGATGGGATGGGATGGGATGGGATGGGATGGGATGGGATGGGATGGGATGGGACTGGGGACACTGGGACTGGGATTTGGGTGTCCCCAGGGTTGGTGGCCCTGTCCCCATTTCAATGGCCGTACCCACGCAGTGGAGGCCACGGAGGGCGGTCTCGTAGCCGGGGTCGCAGGGAGTGGGATGGGATGGGACTGGGGACACTGGGATGGGACTGGGGACACTGGGACTGGGATTTGGGTGTCCCCAGGGTTGGTGGCCCTGTCCCCAGGGTTGGTGGCCGTACCCACGCAGTGGTGGCCGTGGAGGGCAGTCTCGTAGCCCGGGTCGCAGGCGCACTGGAAGGAGCCGGGCAGGTTGTGGCAGGTGGCGTGGGGGCCGCACAGGGTCCCGTTGGAGCACTCGTCCACGTCTGCACGGGGTGGCACCGGGGCTTGGGGACATCCCCAGGGGCTTGGCCACCCCTGGGGCTGGCCTTTGTCCCCCTGAGTCCATCCTGTCCCTGTGTCCATCCCATCCCTGTGTCCATCCTGTCCCTGTGTCCATCCCACCCCTGTGTCCATCCCGTCCCTGTGTCCATCCTGTCCCTGTGTCCATCCCATCCCTGTGTCCATCCCACCCCTGTGTCCATCCCGTCCCTGTGTCCATCCCGTCCCTGTGTCCATCCTGTCCCTGTGTCCATCCCATCCCTGTGTCCATCCCACCCCTGTGTCCATCCCGTCCCTGTGTCCATCCTGTCCCTGTGTCCATCCTGTCCCTGTGTCCATCCCATCCCAGTCCCTGTGTCCATCCCTTCCCTGTGTCCATCCCAGTCCCTGTGTCCATCCCATCCCAGTCCCTGTGTCCATCCTATCCTTGTGTCCATCCCAGTCCAATCCCTGTGTCCATCCCAGTCCCTGTGTCCCACTCCCAATCTTAAATCCCAAATCTCCAATCCCATTCCCAATCTCAATCCCTCACTGAGGCACTCCCCGCCGTCCCCGGGCCGGAATCCAGCTGGCACTCGGGAACAATCCCAATCCCAATCCCAAATCCCCAGTCCCAATCCCAATCCCAAATCCCCAATCCCAATCCCAACCCCAATCCCAATCCCAATCCCAATCCCAATCCCAATCCCAATCCCAATCCCAATCCCAATCCAATCCCAATCCCCAGTCCCCAATCCCAATCCCTCACCCAGGCACTCCCCGCCGTCCCCGGGCCGGAATCCCGGCTGGCACTCGGGCACGCAGCGATAGGAGCCGGGAATGTTCTGGCAGCGCTGGGCCCCGCACAGCCCGGCCCCGTACTCCTGGCACTCGTCCACGTCTGGGAATGGGGACAGCGGGGTGGGGACATTGAGATCAGGGACATTGGGATGGGGACACAGTGACAGGATGGGGACACCCAGAACACCTGGATCCTACCCCTGGGCCAATCCCAATGTCGCCATTCCCATTCCAATCCCCATTCCCATCCTGGTCTCCTGATCCCTGTCCCAATCCCAATATTCTCATATTCCCAATCTCCATCCCAATCCCATATCCCCATTCCCATCCCAATCTCCATTCCCATCCCAATCCCCATTCCCATCCCGCTCTCCCAATCTCCATCCCAATCCCATATCCCCATTCCCATCCCAATTCCAATCTCAGTGTCCCCATTCCCATCCTGGTCTCCAAATCCTCATCCCAATCCCAATCCCAATATTCCCATATCCCCATCCTCATCCCAATCCCAGTATTCCCATATCCCAATCCCAGCCTCCATTCCCATCCCTCTCTTCCAATCCCCATCCCAGTACCCATATCCCCACCCCATACCAATCCCATACCCCCATTCCCATCCCAGTCTCCATATCCCATTCCCCAATCCCATACCCCATATCCCAATCCCAATCCAATCCCAATCCCAATCCCCAATCCCAATCCCACTCCCAATCCCAACCCCAATCCCAATCTCAATCCCAACCCCAATCCAATCCCAATCCCAATCCCAATCCCAGTCCCCAATCCCAACCCCTCACCGAGGCACTCCCCGCCGTCCCCGGGCCGGAATCCCGGCTGGCACTCGGGAACAATCCCAATCCCAATCCCAATCCCAATCCCACTCCCACTCCCACTCCCAATCCCAACCCCAACCCCAATCCCAATCCCATCCCAATCCCAATCCCAATCCCCAAATCCCCCAATCCCATCCCAACCCCTCACCGAGGCACTCCCCGCCGTCCCCGGGCCGGAATCCCGGCTGGCACTCGGGCACGCAGCGATAGGAGCCGGGAATGTTCTGGCAGCGCTGGGCCCCGCACAGCCCGGCCCCGTACTCCTGGCACTCGTCCACGTCTGGGAATGGGGACAGCGCGGTGGGGACACGTTCCAGGGGCTCCGGACATCCCATGGATCCCATCCCATGGATCCCATCCCATCCCATCCCACCCCATCCCATCCCATCCCACCCCATCCCATCCCATCCCATCCCATCCCATCCCATCCCATCCCATCCCATCCCATCCCATCCCATCCCACCCCATCCCATCCCATCCCACCCCACCCCATCCCATCCCACCCCATCCCATCCCATCCCATCCCATCCCATCCCATCCCATCCCATCCCACCCCACCCCATCCCATCCCATCCCATCCCATCCCATTCCCCATTTTCATTCCCATTCCCATTCCCACCCATTCCCATTCCCATTCCCATTCCCAGTGTTCCCATTCCCCATTCCCCCATTCCCCCATTCCCATTCCCATCCCATTCCCCATTCCCATCCCATCCCCATCCCCATTCCCATTCCCAGTGTTCCTATTCCCCATTCTCATCCTCGTTCCCATTCCCATCCCATTCCCCCATTCCCATTCCCATCCCATTCCCATTCCATTCCCATTCCATTCCATTCCCATTCCCATCCCATTCCCCATTTCCATCCCATTCCCATTCCCATTCCCATTCCCATTCCCATTCCCATTCCCATTCCCATCCCATTCCCCCATTTCCATCCCATTCCCATTCCCATTCCCATTCCCATTCCCATTCCCATTCCCATTCCCATTCCCATTCCCATCCCATTCCCCCATTCCCATCCCATTCCCATCCCCATTCCCGTTCCCGCTGTCCCCTGACCGTGGCACTGCTCCCGGCTGTCGTCGGTGCGGAACCCGGCCGGGCACTGGCACTGGAAGGAGCCGTCGGTGTTGAGGCAGCGCCCGCCGGCGCAGAGCCCGCCCCGCTGGCACTCGTCCACATCTGGGATTGGGATTGGGATATGGGATTGGGATATGGGATATGGGATTGGGATATGGGATATGGGAGATGGGATATGGGATATGGGATATGGGATATGGGATATGGGATATGGGATATGGGATATGGGATATGGGATTGGGATTGGGGTGGTGCCCGCCGGCGCAGAGCCCGCCCCGCTGGCACTCGTCCACGTCTGGGATTGGGATTGGGATATGGGATTGGGATATGGGATATGGGATATGGGATATGGGATATGGGATATGGGATTGGGATTGGGATTGGGGTGGTGCCCGCCGGCGCAGAGCCCGCCCCGCTGGCACTCGTCCACATCTGGGATTGGGATATGGGATATGGGATTGGGATATGGGATATGGGATATGGGATATGGGATATGGGATATGGGATATCAGATATGGGATTGGGATATGGGATATGGGATATGGGATATGGGATATGGGATTGGGATATGGGATATGGGATATGGGATATGGGATATGGGATTGGGATATGGGATATGGGATATGGGATATGGGATTGGGATATGGGATATGGGATATGGGATTGGGATATGGGATATGGGATATGGGATATGGGATTGGGATATGGGAGATGGGATATGGGATTGGGATTGGGATATGGGATTTGGGATATGGAATATGGGATTGGAGTGGGTGTGGTGCCTGCCGTGCTGGCACTCGTCTGGGGTGGACACGGGGACACCAGAACTGGGATGGGGACACTGAGACTGGGATGGGGACAACAAAACTGGGATGGGGACACCAAAACTGGGATGGGGACACCGGCATGGGGATGGCGACTGGGATGGGGACACAGAACCGGGATGGGGACACTGTCCCCTGCTGTGCTGTCCCCAGGTGCTCTAGGTGTCCCCAGTGTCCCCAGTGTCCCCAGTGTCCCCAGGTGTCCCCTCACCTGTGCAGGTGTTCCCCTCGGCGTTGCTGCTGTACCCATCGGCGCACACGCAGCAGAAGGACCCGGCCGTGTTCACGCACACCCAGGTGTGTCCCCAGGTATCCCCAGTGTCCCCAGGTGTATCCCCAGTGTCCCCAGATGTCCCCAGGTGTCCCCTCACCTGTGCAGGTGTTCCCCTCGGCGTTGCTGCTGTACCCATCGGCGCACACGCAGCGGAAGGACCCGGCCGTGTTCACGCACACCCAGGTGTGTCCCCAGGTATCCCCAGTGTCCCCAGGTGTGTCCCCAGTGTCCCCAGGTGTCCCCTCACCTGTGCAGGTGTTCCCCTCGGCGTTGCTGCTGTACCCATCGGCGCACACGCAGCGGAAGGACCCGGCCGTGTTGACGCACTCGCCGTGCGGGAAGCAGAACTCGCCCTCCAGGCACTCGTTGATGTCTGTGGGGCCACCAACAAAGTGTCACCGAGGGCGGGTGGCAGCTCCGGGTGTCCCCTGGGGGTCCCTGGCTCACCCTGGCAGGAGGTGGCCCCGGGGCCGGCGCGGAAGCCGCGGGGACACTCGCAGCGGAAGGAGCCGACGGTGTTGAGGCAGCGGCCGTGGGGGGCACAGGGGGAGCCCTCCGAGCACTCGTCCACGTCTGGGGACATCGGGGACATTGGGGACATTGGGGACAGTGGGGACAGTGGGGACACTGGGGACATTGGGGACACTGGGGGGATTGGGGACACTGGGGGGATTGGGGACACTGGGGACATTGGGGGGATTGGGGACATTGAGGGGATTGGGGACACCCAGGTGACACCCAGGTGACACCCAGGTGAGGTACCTGCGCAGCGCCCCTGGTGCAGGGCGTAGCCCAGGTGACACACAGGTGACATTAATGACACACAGGTGACACACAGGTGACACACAGGTGACACCCAGGTGACACAGATGACACACAGGTGACATTAATAACACACAGGTGACACAGAGGTGACACAGGTGACACACAGGTGACATTAATAACACACAGGTGACACACAGGTGACACAGGTGACACACAGGTGACATTAATAACACACAGGTGACACACAGGTGACACAGATGATACACAGGTGACATTAATAACACACAGGTGACACACAGGTGACACAGGTGACACACAGGTGACATTAATAACACACAGGTGACACACAGGTGACACAGATGATACACAGGTGACATTAATAACACACAGGTGACACACAGGTGACACAGGTGACACACGTGACATTAATGACACCCAGGTGACACCCAGGTGACACAGGTGACACAGGTGACACCCAGGTGACACCCAGGTGACACAGGTGACACAGGTACCTGCGCAGCGCCCCTGGCGCAGGGCGTGGCCCTCGGCGCAGGGCTGGCACCGGAAGGACCCGGCCGTGTTGACGCACTCCTGGCCCGGACACGCCAGGTGGTGCTGGCACTCATCGATGTCTGAGGGGACACAGTGGGGACAGCGGGACAGTGGGGACAGTGGGGACATTGAGGACATTGGGGACAGCGGGACAGTGGGGACATTGGGGACATTGGGGACATTGGGGACAGTGGGGACAGTGGGGACAATGGGGACAGTGGGGACAGTGGGGACAGTGGGGACATTGGGGACATTGGGGACAGTGGGGGATATTGGGGACAGTGGGGGATATTGGGGACATTGGGGACACTGGGGACATTGGGGACATTGGGGATATTGGGGACATTGGGGACATTGGGGACAGTGGGGGATATTGGGGACATTGGGGACAGTGGGGGGATTGGGGACACAGAGGACATTGGGGACATTGGGGACATCGAGTCATGGTGACCCCATAATGGTGACCGCAGGTCGTGGTGACCCCAAGGACCACTGACCGCACAGAGTCCCTCCCAGTTTATCCCAGTCCATCCCAGTCCCTCCCAGTTTATCCCAGTCCATCCCAGTCCCCCCCAGTTCCCCCCAGTCCCTCCCATTCCCATCCCAGTCCCCCCCAGTCCCTCCCAGTCCCCCCCAGTCCCTCCCAGTTCCCCCAGTGGCTCACCCTGGCAGGGCTCCGCCCCCCCGCCCCGGTAGCCCCCCGGGCACTCGCACTCGAAGCCCCCGGGCCGGTTCTGGCAGCGCCCGTGGGGGCAGGGCGGGGGCACCTGCGAGCACTCGTCCACATCTGGGCACGGACAACAGGTGAGACAGGTGAGACACAGGGGAGAGACAGGTGAGAGACAGGGGAGACACAGGTGAGAGACAGGTGAGAGACAGGGGAGAGACAGGGGAGAGACAGGGGAGAGACAGGTGAGAGACAGGTGAGAGACAGGTGAGAGACAGGGGAGACAGGGGAGAGACAGGTGAGAGACAGGTGAGACAGGGGAGAGACAGGTGAGAGACAGGGGAGAGACAGGTGAGACAGGGGAGAGACAGGGGAGAGACAGGTGAGAGACAGGTGAGAGACAGGGAGAGACAGGTGAGAGACAGGTGAGAGACAGGGGAGAGACAGGGGAGAGACAGGGGAGAGACAGGGGAGAGACAGGGGAGAGACAGGTGAGAGACAGGGGAGAGACAGGGGAGACAGGGGAGAGACAGGTGAGAGACAGGTGAGACAGGGGAGAGACAGGTGAGAGACAGGGGAGAGACAGGTGAGACAGGGGAGAGACAGGGGAGAGACAGGTGAGAGACAGGTGAGAGACAGGGGAGAGACAGGTGAGAGACAGGGGAGAGACAGGGGAGAGACAGGTGAGAGACAGGGGAGAGACAGGGGAGAGACAGGTGAGAGACAGGTGAGAGACAGGGGAGAGACAGGTGAGAGACAGGGGAGAGACAGGGGAGAGACAGGTGAGACACAGGGAGAGACAGGGGAGAGACAGGGGAGAGACAGGTGAGAGACAGGGGAGAGACAGGTGAGAGACAGGGGAGAGACAGGGGAGAGACAGGTGAGACACAGGGGAGAGACAGGGGAGAGACAGGCGAGAGACAGGGGAGAGACAGGTGAGACACCTGTGCCCAGGTGTATCCCAGCTGTGCCCAGGTGTCCCCAGGTGTGTCCCCAGGTGTCCCCAGGTGTACCCCAGCTGTGCCCAGGTGTGCCCAGGTGTATCCCAGGTGTCCCCAGGTGTAACCCAGGTGTGCCCAGGTGTATCCCAGGTGTCCCCAGGTGTAACCCAGGTGTGCCCAGCTGTGCCCAGGTGTACCCCAGCTGTGCCCAAGTGTACCCCAGGTGTGCCCAGGTGCACCCCAGCTGTGCCCAGGTGTACCCCAGGTGTGCCCAAGTGTACCCCAGGTGTGTCCAGGTGTACCCCAGCTGTGCCCAGGTGTACCCCAGCTGTGCCCAGGTGTACCCCAGGTGTGCCCAAGTGTACCCCAGGTGTGCCCAGGTGTACCCCAGCTGTGCCCAGGTGTACCCCAGGTGTGCCAAGGTGTACCCCAGCTGTGCCCAGGTGTACCCCAGCTGTGCCCAGGTGTACCCCAGGTGTGCCCAGGTGTGCCCAGGTGTATCCCAGGTGTGCCCAGCTGCCCCAGCTGCCCCCAGGTGCACCCAGCTGTGCCCAGGTGTGCCCAGGTGTATCTCAGGTGTATTCCAGCTGTGCCCAAGTGTACCCCAGGTGTATCCCAGGTGTGCCCAGCTGCCCCCAGCTGTGCCCAGGTGTATCTCAGGTGTACCCCAGCTGCCCCCAGGTGCACCCAGGTGTATCCCAGCTGCCCCCAGGTGTGCCCAGCTGCCCCCAGGTGTACCCCAGGTGTGCCCAGCTGCCCCCAGCTGTGCCCAGGTGTATCTCAGGTGTACCCCAGCTGTGCCCAGGTGTACCCCAGGTGTACCCCAGCTGCCCCCAGGTGTGCCCAGGTGTGCCCAGGTGCGCTCACCTCGGCACTGGGTGCCCCCGGGCTCGGCGCTGTATCCGGCCCCGCAGAGGCACCGGAAGCTGCCCGGGGAGTTCTCGCAGCGCCCCGGGGAGCAGGGGGGGGGCACCTGGCGGCACTCGTCGATGTCTGCAGGTAACAGCACAGGTGAGAGCAGGGCACAGGTAACGGGGACAGGTGAGCTCAGGTGAGCTCAGGTGGGCACAGGTAACGGGGACAGGTGAGCTCAGGTGAGCTCAGGTGGGCACAGGTAATGGGGACAGGTGAGCTCAGGTGGGCACAGGTGGGTTAAACCCCCCCAAAAACCTCCCAACCCCCCCCCAAAATTCCCCCAAATCCCCCCAAAACTCCCTCCCAAGCCCCCTCCCCACTCACCCTCGTAATGGGAGCCCTTTAAACCCCAAAAATCCCCCCAAAACCCCCCCAAAATCCCCCAAAACCCCCCCAAAAATCCCCCGAAACCCCCCACAAAACCCCACAAAACCCCCAAAATCCCCAAAACTCCCCAAAATCCCCCAAAACCGCCCCAGAATCCCCAAACCCCCAAAATCCCCAAAACTCCCCCAAATCCCCCAAAATCCCCCCAAACCCCCCAAAATCCCCCAAAACCCCCCAAATCCCCCAAAACCCCCAAAATCCCCAAAATCCCCAAAATCCCCAAAACCTCCCAAAATCCCCTAAACCCCCAAATCCCCCAAAATCCCCCAAAACCCCCAAAATCCCCCAAACTCCCCCAAAACCCCAAAACCCCAAAATCCCCAAAACCCCCAAAATCCCCACAACCCCCAAAATCCCCCAAACCCCCAAAATCCCCACAACCCCCAAAATCCCCCAAACCCCCAAACCCCCCAAAACCCCCCCAAACCCCCAAAATCCCCAAACCCCCAAAATCCCCAAAACCCCACAAACCCCACAAAACCCCAAAATCCCCAAAACCTCCCAAATCCCCCAAATCCCCAGCCCCGCACTCACCCACGCAGTGCGTGCCCTGGGGCTCAGCCAGAAGCCCCGCCCAAGACCCCTTAACCCCCCAAAATCCTCCAAACCCCCCCATCCCCCAAATCCCCAAATCCCCCAAATCCCCAAATCCCCAGCCCCGCACTCACCACGCAGTGCGTGCCCTGGGGCTCAGCCAGAAGCCCACCCAAGACCCCTTAAACCCCCAAAATCCCCCAAACCCCCCAAAAAATCCTCCAAAGCCCCCCAAAATCCCCCAAAACTCCCCCCAAATCCCCCCCAAAATCCCCCAAATCCCCCAGCCCCGCACTCACCCACGCAGTGCGTGCCCTGGGGGCTCAGCCAGAAGCCCCCCCGGCACAGGCAGGTGTAGCCCCCTCCCCCCCTGGGCACGCAGCGCCCGGGGCCGCACACGGCGGGGTCGCGCACGCACGGCGACACTGCGGATTTGGGGGGAGATTTTGGGGTGAATTTGGGGGATTTTGGGGTGAATTTGGGCGATTTTGGGCAATTTTGGGGGGTTTGGGATCGGGATTGGGGTCCCGCACGCACGGTGACACTGCGGATTTGGGGGAAATTCGGGGGATTTTGGGCAATTTGGGGTCTGGAATTTGGGATTTGGGGTCCCGCACGCACGGTGACACTGCGGGATCGGCGATTTTGGGGTGAATTCGGGGGATTTTGGGGTGAATTTGGGCGATTTTGGGCAATTTTGGGGGTTTGGGATCGGATTGGGGTCCCTTGCGCACGGGGACGCAGCGGGATTGGGGGAAATTCGGGGAATTTTGGGCAATTTTGGGGGTTTGGGGTCGGGATTGGGGTCCGGCAGGCACAGGGACACTGCGGGATTGGGGTGAATTTGGGGTGAATTCGGGGGATTTTGGGGTGAATTTGGGCGATTTTGGGCAATTTGAGATCGGGATTGGGGTCCCGCACGCATGGGGACACTGCGGATTTGGGGGAAATTCGGGGGATTTTGGGCAATTTGGGGTCTGGAATTTGGGATTTGGGGTCCCGCACACACGGGGACACTGCGGGATTGGGGGAAATTCGGGGGATTTTGGGGTGAATTTGGGGGATTTTGGGCAATTTACGGCTCGGGATTTGGGGATTGGGGTCCCGCACGCACGGCGACACTGCGGGATCGGCGATTTTGGGGTGAATTCGGGGGATTTTGGGGTGAATTTGGGCGATTTTGGGCAATTTTGGGGGGTTTGGGATCGGGATTGGGGTCCCGCACGCACGGGGAAGCAGCGGGATTGGGGGAAATTCGGGGGATTTTGGGCAATTTTGGGGGTTTGGGGTCGGGATTGGGGTCCGGCAGGCACAGGGACACTGCGGGATCGGCGATTTTGGGGTGAATTTGGGGGATTTTCGGGTGAATTCGGGGGATTTTGGGCAATTTGGGGTCGGGATTGGGGTCCGGCAGGCACAGGGACACTGCGGGATCGGGGTGAATTCGGGGGATTTTGGGGTGAATTTGGGGGATTTTGGGAAATTTGGGGGTTTGGGGGTCGGGACTGGGGTCCCGCAGGCACCGGGACACTGCGGGATCGGGGATTTTGGGGTGAATTTGGGGGATTTTGGGCAATTTGTGGTCGGGATTGGGGTCCGGCAGGCACAGGGACACTGCGGGATCGGGGTGAATTCGGGGGATTTTGGGGTGAATTTGGGGGATTTTGGGCAATTTGTGGTCGGGATTGGGGTCCCGCACGCACGGGGACACTGCGGGATTGGGGGAAATTTAGGGGATTATAAAGACTCCAGGAGTCCCCCAAATCCTCCAAAATCATCCCCAAATCCCCCAAAATCCACCCAAAATCCACCCAAATTCTCCCAAATTCCCCAAATCCCCCTTAACTCCCCCAAATCCCCCAAATTCCCCCCAAATCCTCCCACAAAATCCCTCCCAAACTCCCAAATTCCCCCAAAATCCTTCCTAAATCCCACCCAAAATCCTTCCAAAATCCTCCCAAAATTCCCCCAAAATTCCCACAAATCCCCCCAAACTCCCAAAAATCCCCGAATTCCCCTAAATCTCCCAAACTCCCCACAAATCTCCCCTAAATCCTCCCACAAAATCTCCCCAAAATCCCTAAATCCCCCAAATTCCCCCAAAATCCTCCCAAACTCCCCCCCAAATCCCGCATAAATCCTTCCTAAATACCACCCAAAATCCCCCCAAAATCCCCCCAAAATCCTCCAACCCCCCAACTCCCCCCCAAATCCCTCCCAAATCCTTCCTAAATCCCACCCAAAATCCCCCAAACTCCCCCAAAATCCCTCCCAAATCCGTCCCAAATCCTTCCTAAATCCCACCCAAAATTCCCCAAAATCCCACCCAAAATCCCTCCCAAATCCCCCCTAAATCCCACCCAAAATCCCCCAAACTCCCCCAAAATCCCCCCAAATTCCCCCAAATCCCCCCCAAATCCCTCCCCCATCTCTCACCTGGCTCCGGGGGCAGGGTGGGCAGGGCCCCCAAAATCGGGGCTGGGCCGGGGCACCACGATCACCTCGGGCCCGGGGAGGCGGCGGCGGGGCCGGGGGTCCCGACCTGGGGGTTCCGGGGCTGGGGGAGGGGGAAAAAAAAAAGGGGGTCAAATTTTGGGGGGTTTAGGAGGGGATTTGGGGGGTTTAGGAGCGGATTTGGGGGGTTTAGGAGGAGATTTGGGGGGTTTAGGAGCGGATTTGGGGGCTTTAGGAGGAGATTTGGGGGCTTTAGGAGGGGATTTGAGGGTTTAGGAGCGGATTTGGGGGGTTTAGGAGCGGATTTTGGGGGGTTTAGGAGGAGATTTGGGGATTTAGGAGGAGATTTGGGGGGTTTAGGAGCGGATTTTGGGGGGTTTAGGAGGGGATTTGAGGGTTTAGGAGCGGGTTTGGGGGGTTTAGGAGGAGATTTGGGGGGTTTAGGAGGAGATTTGGGGGGTTTAGGAGGAGATTTGGGGGGTTTAGGAGCGGATTTGGGGGGTTTAGGAGCGGATTTTGGGGGGTGTAGGAGGAGATGTGGGGGTTTAGGAGGAGATTTGGGGGGTTTAGGAGCGGATTTTGGGGGTTTAGGAGGGGATTTGAGGTTTAGGAGCGGGTTTGGGGGTTTAGGAGGAGATTTGGGGGTTTAGGAGGAGATTTGGGAGTTTAGGAGGAGATTTGGGGGTTTAGGAGGAGATTTGGGGGTTTAGGAGCGGGTTTGGGGTTTAGGAGGAGATTTGGGGGTTTAGGAGCGGATTTGGGGGTTTAGGAGGAGATTTGGGGGGTTTAGGAGGGGATTTGAGGGTTTAGGAGCGGATTTGGGGGGTTTAGGAGCGGATTTTGGGGGGTTTAGGAGGAGATTTGGGGATTTAGGAGGAGATTTGGGGGGTTTAGGAGGAGATTTGGGGATTTAGGAGGAGATTTGGGGGGTTTAGGAGGAGATTTGGGGATTTAGGAGGAGATTTGGGGGTTTAGGAGGAGATTTGGGGGGTTTAGGAGCGGATTTTGGGGGGTTTAGGAGGGGATTTTGGGGGGGTTTTGGAGCCTTTAAGACCATCAGGAATTTCGGGTTTTTTTGGGGAGATTTTCGGGGGGATTTTTGGGGTGCTCAGGGGGTTTTTGGGGCGCTCACAGGCGGTCGGGGGCACAGGGAATCAGAGAAATTTGGGATTTTTTGGAAGATTTTGAGGCGTTTTTTTGGGTTTTGAGCCTTTAGGACCATCAGGAATTTCGGGTTTTTTTCAGGGACATTTTCGGGGGGGATTTTTTGGGGTGCTCGGGGGGTTTTGGGGCGCTCACAGGCGGTCGGGGGCGGCGCGGGGGGGTCCCAGCGGGACCCCGGCCCCGTCGTGGCCCAGGAATCGGGTGTTGATGCGCAGGTCCGAGGCCGAGTAGTGATAGCCGGGCCCGGCCGGGCAGATCTCCCGGAACCCCTCTGCGATTTTGGGGAGGGGGCGCGGCGTTGGGGAGGGGGCGGCACCCCAAAAACACCGCGCTCAGCCCATCCCCCCACCCCTCCGTTGATGTTTTTCATCCCCTCCCCGCCCCTCCCAAAAAAAAAAAAATTTAATTATTGGGTCACTCCTCAAAAAAAAAAAAAAAAATTTCCTGGGATTCTTCCGCAAAAAATTCCTGGACCCCCTCCCCAAAAATTCCTGGGATCCTTCCCCAGAAATTCCTGGGATCCTTCCCAAAAAAATTCCTGGGACCCCTCCCCAAATTCCCAGATCCTGCCCCAAAAATTCCTGGGATCCAAATTCCTGGAGCCCCTGCCCGGATTTCCGGACCCCTCCCCAAAACTCCCAGATCCCTCCCCAAAAATTCCTGGGATTCTTCCCCAAAAATTCCAAGACCCCTCCCCAAATATTCCAGGATCCCTTCCCAAAAATTCCTGGGATTCTTCTCCAAAAATTCCTGGGACCCCTCCCCAAAAATTTTTGGAATCCCTCCCAAACACCTCAGACCCCTCCCTAAAAATTCCTGGGACCCCTCCCCAAATTTCCAGATCCCTTCCCAAAAATTCCTGGGACCACTCCCCAAATTTTCAGATCCCCCTCCCCAAATTCCTGGGATTCCCCCCCCAAAATTTCTCGGGACCCCTCCCCAAATCTCTGAACTCCACCCCCCTTTCCCCCTTTCCCCCCCTTTCCCACCCCCAATTTTCGACATTTTTGGGGGAATTTTCAGATTTTTTCGAGCTCCCCAAACACCGAATTTTCCCCACCCATTTGCTGTACCCCAAAAAATCGGGAATTTTGGAATCCCAAGAATTTGAGGGACCCCTCCCAAAAAACTTTGAGGTCGGTGGGGGGGGGGAATCCTCCTCTTTTTTGGGAGGATTTTTGGGTTTTTTGGCACCGCCAGACCCCGGGGTTTTTTGACCCCAATTTGGGGGGGTTTCACCGATTTCAGGGGGGTCTCCCCCATTTCAGGGGGGTCTCCCCGATTTGGGGGGGCTCTCCCCAGTTTGGGGGGGCTCTCCCCAATTTCAGGGGGCTCTCCCCAATTTCAGGGGGGTCTCCCCGATTTCAGGGGGATCTCTCCCCAGTTTGGGGAGTCTCTCCCCGATTTGGGGAGGGGTCTTCCCCATCTCAGGGGGGTCTCCCCGATTTGGGGGGGCTCTCCCCGTTTTGAGGGGCTCTCCCCATTTTGGGGGGGCTCTCCCCGATTTCAGAGGGGTCTCCCCGTTTTGAGGAGGGTCTTCCCGGTCTGGGGGGGGCTCTCCCCATTTTGGGGGGGCTCTCCCCATTTTGGGGGGCTCTCCCCGTTTTGGGGGCGGCTCTCCCCATTTTGGGGGGGCTCTCCCAGATTTCAGAGGGCTCTCCCCAGTCTTGGGGGCTCTCCCCGATTTGGGGGGGCTCTCCCCGATTTGGGGAGTCTCTCCCCGATTTGGGGGGGCTCTCCCCGATTTGGGGAGTCTCTCCCCGGTCTGGGGAGTCTCTCCCCGATTTGGGGGGGCTCTCCCCAGTCTGGGGGGGCTCTCCCCGGTGTGGGGGGGCTCTCCCCAGTCTGGAGGGGCTCTCCTCATTTTGGGGGGGCTCTCCCCAGTCTGGGGCATGTCTCCCCGATTTGGGGGGGCTCTCCCCGATTCGGGGGGGCTCTCACCGGATCCGAAGGGGGGGCAGCGCAGGCAGGAGCCCCCCCAGGCTTTGCCCACGCGGCTGCAGCAGCAAACCTGGCGGGTGATGTTGCGCAGGGTGGGCAGAGCGCAGGCGCCGCCCTCCCGCAGCAGCCGGAAACACGGACCGCGGGCCTCGGACAGCACCTGCTGCGCTGGGGGGACAGGTAATCCCAGTTAACCCCAGTTAACCCCAGTTAATCCCAGTTCAGCCTAACCCATCCTATTCCATCCCAAACCAGGTGAATTTGGGCTCTCCAGGGCCTCGGACAGCACCTGCTGCGCTGGGGGGACAGATAATCCCAGTTAACCCCAGTTAATCCCAGTTCAGCCTAACCCATCCTGACCCATCCTATTCCATCCCAAACCAGGTGAATTTGGGCTCTCCAGGGCCTCGGACAGCACCTGCTGCGCTGGGGGCCAGTTCAGACCAGTTAATCCCAGTTCACCCCAGTTAATCCCAGTTCAGCCTAACCCATCCTGACCCATCCTATTCCATCCCAAACCAGGTGAATTTGGGCTCTCCGGGGCCTCGGACAGCACCTGCTGGGCTGGGGGCGCCCAGTTCAGACCAGTTCACACCAGTTCAGCCCAGTACAGACCAGTTAACCCCAGTTAATCCCAGTTCAGCCTAACCCATCCTAAGCCATCTTAACCCATCCCAAACCAGGTGAATTTGGGCTCTCCAGGGCCTCGGACAGCACCTGCTGCGCTGGGGGCCAGTTCACACCAGTTCACACCAGTACAGACCAGTCCATCCTAACCCCTCATATTCCATCCTGACCCATCCTAACCCATCCCAAACCAGGTGAATTTGGGCTCTCCGGGGCCTCGGACAGCACCTGCTGCGCTGGGGGCCCAGTTCAGACCAGTTCAGACCAGTTCAGCCCAGTACAGACCAGTCCGTTCCAGTCCATCCCAGTCCCTCCCAGTCCATCCCAGTTTGGCCCAGTTCAGCCCAGCCCATCCTAACCTAAAAACCCCAATAAATGCCCCCCAAACCCCAATAAATGCCCCAAACCCCAATAAATGCCCCCCAAACCCAAATAAATGCCCCCCAAACCCCAATAAATGCCCCCCAAACCCCAATAAATGCCCCCAAACCCCAATAAATGCCCCAAATCCCAATAAATGCCCCCCAAACCCCAATAAATGCCCCAAAACACCAATAAATGCCCCCCAACCCCAATAAACATTCCCCAAATCCCAATAAATGTCCCCCAGTGTCTCACAGATGCAGCTGGAGCGGGAGGAGTCGAGCAGGAATCCCCTCCCCATCCCCCCCATCAATCCCATCCCAAACCCCATTCCTGACCCCCCAAACCCCAATAAATGCCCCCCCAACCCCAATAAACACCCCCAAACCCCAATAAATGCCCCCAAACCCCACAAACGCCCCCAGTGTCTCACAGATGCAGCTGGAGCGGGAGGAGTCCAGCAGGAATCCCCTCCCCATTCCCCCACCAACCCCATCCCAAACCCCATTCCTGACCCCCCAAACCCCAATAAACGCCCCCCAAACCCCAATAAACGCCCCCCAAACCCCAATAAATGCCCCCAAACCCCAATAAATGCCCCCCAGTGTCTCACAGATGCAGCTGGAGCGGGAGGAGTCCAGCAGGAATCCCCTCCCCATTCCCCCCATCAATCCCATCCCAAACCCCAATAAATGCCCCCCAAACCCCAATAAATGCCCCCCAAACCCCAATAAATGCCCCCAAACCCCAATAAATGCCCCCCAAACCCCAATAAATGACCCCCAAACCCCATTAATGCCCCCCCAAACCCCAATAAATGCCCCAAATCCCATTCCTGACCCCCCAAATTGCCCAAAATGCCCCCCCAAACCCCAATAAATGCCCCCAGTGTCTCACAGATGCAGCTGGAGCGGGAGGAGTCCAGCAGGAACCCGGGCGGGCACAGGCAGGCGAAGCCCCCGCGGGTGTTGGTGCAGAGCCCGTGCTGGCACAGGGAGCCCTGCTGGCACTCGTCAATGTCTGCCACACAGAGGGGACACTGGGGACACTGGGGACACTGGGGACATCGGGGGACACTGGGGGGATTGGGGACACTGGGGGGATTGGGGACATTGGGGACATTGGGGGACACTGGGGGGATTGGGGACATTGGGGACACTGGGGGGATTGGGGGACATTGGGGACATTGGGGGGATTGGGGACACTGGGGGGATTGGGGACACTGGGGACACATGACGTACAGGGGACAGGGGGGACCCAAGCCACCCCACCGATCCCAAAAACTCCCATCCCAAAATTCACGACCCTAAAAAATCCCAATCCTCAAAAAAATCCCCAATGTCAAAAAAATCCCGGTCTCAAAATATCCCCGAAATATCCCAAAATTCCTGATCCCAAAGAATCCCCAATCCCCGAAAATCCCCATCCCAAAATTCCGATGCTAAAATTCCTGATCTCAAAAATCCCCCTCCTAAAAAATCCCGATCCCAAAAAATCCTGATCCCAAAAAAATCCTGATCCCAAAAATCCCAAATCCCAGATCCCAAATTCCCAATCCCAATCCCCGTCCCCAATCCCCAAATCCCAAATCCCAAATCCCAAATCCCAAATTCCCAAATTCCCAAATTCCCAGTTCCCGCTCTCACCCTCGCAGGATCCGTTCACGCGCTGGAATCCCTGCGGGCACGGCTCTGTGGGGGACAGAGGGGACATTCCTGTCACCTTTGTCACCTCAGTGTCACCTCTGTGTCCCCAAATCCCCCCACTGTCCCCAATGTGCCCAATGTCCCCTCAATGTCCCCAATTTCCCAACGTCCCCAACGTCCCCAATGTCCCCAATGTCCCCCAATGTCCCCAATGTCCCCAATCCCCTCAATGTCCCCAATGTCCCCCCTGTCCCCAATCCCCTCAGTGTCCCCAGTGTCCCCCCTGTCCCCAATGTCCCCAGTGTCCCAAATCCCCCCAATGTCCCCAATCTCCCCAATCCCCACAATGTCCCCAATGTCCCCAAATATCCCCAGTGTCTCCAATGTCCCCAATGTCGTCAGTGTCCCCCAGTGTCTCCAATGTCCCCAGTGTCCCCAATCCCTCAATGTCCCCACTGTCCCCAATGTCCCTCAATGTCCCCAGTGTCCCCCTGTCCCCAATCCCCCGGTGTCCCCAATGTCCCCAATGTCCCCAATGTCCCCAATCCCTCAATGTCCCCACTGTCCCCACTGTCCCCAATGCCCCCACTGTCCCCAATGTCCCCAATCCCCTCAATGTCCCCAATGTCCCCAATGTCCCCCCTGTCCCCAATGTCCCCAATGTCCCCCCAGTGTTCCCAATCCCCCCAGTGTCCCCAATGTCCCCAGTGTCCCCGTGTCCCCCATGCCCCCCCCGTGTCCCCGTGTCCCCGTGTCCCTGTCCCTTACGCCGCTGCCTCTCGGGGCTCTCGGGGCTCTCGGGGCTGTCACAGGGGTGACACTCCCGGACCCCCCAGGCCACCCCGTCCCCCCCCTGGCAGCAAATGTCCCTGGTGCGGAGCCCGGGGAGGGGCGAGCTGCACTGGGGGGGGAACAACGGGGGGAGTGGGGGGAAAAACGGGAAAAATGGGAAAAATGGGAAAAATGGGGGAAATGGGAAAAATGGGAAAAATGGGAAAAATGGGGGAAATGGGAAAAATGGGGAAATGGGAAAAATGGGAAAAATGGGAAAAATGGGAAAAATGGGGGAAATGGGAAAATGGGAAAAATGGGAAAAATGGGAAAAATGGGGAAAATGGGAAAAATGGGGGAAATGGGAAAAATGGGAAATGGGAAAAATGGGGAAATGGGAAATAAATGGGGAAATAGGGGAAATGGGAAAATGGGAAAAATGGGAAAAATTGGAAAAATGGGAAAAATGGGAAAATGGGGGAAATGGGAAAAATGGGAAAATGGGAAAATGGGAAAAATGGGAAAATGGGGAAAATGGGAAAATGGGGAAATGGGAAAAAATTGGGAAAACGGGAAAATGGGAAAAATGGGGAAAATGGGAAAAAATGGGAAATGGGAAAATGGGAAAAATGGGGGAAATGGGAAAAATGGGGGAAATGGGAAAATGGGAAAATGGGAAAAATGGGGAGAATGGGGGAAATGGGAAATGGGGAATGGGGAATGGGAAAATGGGAAAATGGGGGAAATGGGAAAATGGGGGAAATGGGAAAAATGGGGGAAATGGGAAAATGGGAAAATGGGGGAAATGGGAAAAATGGGGGAAATGGGAAAAATGGGAAAATGGGGAGAATGGGGGAAAATGGGGAAAATGGGAAAAATGGGAAAAATGGGAAATGGGGAAAATGGGGAATGGGAAATGGGAAAATGGGAAAAATGGGAAAAATGGGAAAAATGGGAAAATGGGAAAATGGGAAAAATGGGAAAAATGGGAAAAATGGGAAAATGGGAAAAATGGGAAAATGGGAAAATGGGAAAATGGGAAAATGGGAAAATGGGAAAATGGGAAAATGGGAAAAATGGGGAAATGGGAAAATGGGAAAATGGGAAAAATGGGAAAAATGGGGAAATGGGAAATAAATGGGGAAATGGGGGAAATGGGAAATGGGGAATGGGAAATGGAGGAAATGGGAAATGGGGGAAATGGGAAAATGGGGAAATGGGAAAATGGGAGGAATGGGGGAAATGGGAAAATGGGAAAAATGGGGGAAATGGGAAAATGGGGAAATGGGTAAATGGGAAAATGGGAAAATGGGGGAAATGGGAAAATGGGAAAATGGGAAAAATGGGGAGAATGGGGGAAATGGGAAATGGGGAATGGGGAATGGGAAATGGGAAATGGGAAATGGGGAATGGGAAATGGGAAATGGGGAATGGGGGAAATGGGGAATGGGGGAAATGGGGAATGGGAAATGGGAAAAATGGGAAAAACGGGAAAAATGGGAAAAATGGGGAAATGGGAAATGGGGAATGGGGGAAATGGGGGGGGAAAAAAAGAGAGAAAAGGAGGTTGGACCCCACGGCAAAAAACTCCCGAATGCTCACATCCCCCAAATTCTCACGTTTGCCCCATCCCATTCCCCAAATTATCCCCAAATTCCCCCATCCCAACCCCCAAACCCTCCCTTTCCTCCCCATCCCAAATCCCATCCCCAAATTCCCCAAATTCCCCCAAATTCCCAAAATCCCCCAAACCCCCCAATATCCCCTTTCCCCCCCAAATCCTCCAAACACCCCAAATCCCCAAATCCCCACAGACCCCCAAACCCCTGAAAATCCCCAAATTCCCCGAAATCCCCAAAATCCCCCAAACCCCCCAAATCTCCCTCAAACCCCCTTTTCCTCCCAAATCCCAAATTCCCCCCAACCCCAAATTCCCCCAAAATTCCCCAAACTCCCCAAAATTCCCCCCAAATTCCCCAAATTCCCCAAACTCCCCCAAAATTCCCCCCAAATTCCCCAAAATTCCCCAAAACTCCCCAAATTTGCCCCAAAATTCCCCAAAATTCCCCCAAAATTCCCAAAATTCCCCAAAATTCCCCAAAATTCCCCCAAATTTCCCCAAAATTCCCCAAAATTCCCCAAATTCCCCAAAATTCCCCCAAATTTCCCCAAAATTCCCCAAAATTCCCCAAAATTCCCCAAAATTCCCCAAATTTCCCCAAAATTCCCCAAAATTCCCAAATTCCCCAAAAAATTCCCAAAATTCCCCAAAATTCCCAAAATTTTCCCCAAAACTCCCCAAATTTTCCCAAAATTCCCCAAATTTCCCCAAAATTCCCCAAATTCTCCCAAAATTCCCCAAAATTCCCCCAAATTCCCCCAAATTCCCAAAAATTCCCCAAAATTCCCAAAACTCCCCAAATGCCCCAAATTCCCTCCAAATCCCCCCAAAATTCCCTCCAAATCCCCCCAAATTTCTCCCCAAATTCCCCAAAATTCCCCAAACTCCCCAAATTTCCCCAAAATTCCCCAAAATTCCCCCAAAATTCCCCCAAATTTCCCCCAAAATTCCCCCAAAATCCCCCAAAATCCCCCAAAATTCCCCCAAATCCCCCAAAATTCCCCAAAATTCCCCCAAATTCCCCCAAATCCCCCCAAAATCCCCCCCAAAATCCCCCCAAATCCCCCCAATCCCCCCCGTCCCCTCTCACCTGCCCCCCCCGCAGCTGCCTGAAGCAATACCCGAACCCCGAATCCTCCGAGGCCGGGGGGGCGCGGGGGGGGCCCCTCTGAGCCAACACCCGGAATTTGGGGGCTTCGAGGGGGTGGGGGGCGCTGGGAGGGGTCGCCGCCCTCCCCGGACCCGCTCCACGCTGTGAATGGTCACCGTGGCCTGGGGGGGGTGCTGGACCAGGACACTGACCATGGACTGGGCGCCTGGGGGGGGCCAAATTTGGGGGTTTTTGGGGGGTCCCCCCATCCTAAATCCCACCCCAATTCCCCAATCCCATCCCCAAAAATCTCCTCCCCCAAATCCCACCCCAAATCCTTTTCCCCATCACAAATCGCCCAAATTCCCCCAATCTTCCCCCAATTCTCCCCAAATTCTCCCACCCCAAATTCCCCCTTTTCCCCCACCCCAAAATCCTTTTTCTCCCCATCCCAAATTCCCCCAAATTCCGTCTTTTCCCTCACCCCAAAATCCTTTTTCTCCCCATCCCAAATTCCCCAGTTTCCCCCAATTCTCCCCAAATTCTCCCACCCCAAATTCCCCTTTTCCCTCATCCCCAAAATCTCTTTTTTCCTCATCCCAAATTCCCCCAAATTCCCTCTTTTCCCTCATCCCCAAAATCCTTTTCCTCCCCATCCCAAATTCCCCCAAATTCCCCCAAATTCCCCTTTTCCCTCACACCCAAAATCTTTTTTTCCTCATCCCAAATTCCCCCAAATTCCCTCTCTTCCCCCATCCCAAAATCCTTTTTCTCCCCATCCCAAATTCCCCCAGATTTCCCCAAATTCCCCCAAAATTCCCCCCATTCCCACCCCAAAAATTCTCCCCAAATTCCCCCATCCCAATCCCCAAATCCCCCTTTTCCCCACCCCAAATCCCACCCCAAAATCCTTTCCCTCCATCCCAAATTCCCCAAATTTCTCCAAAATTTCCTAAATTTCCCCCAAAATTTCCAAATTCCCAAAATTACCCAAAATTCCCCCAAATTTCTCCAAAATTCCCCCAAATTCCCCAAAATTCCCCAAAATTTCTCCAAATTTCCCCCCAAATTCCCCAAAATTCCCCCAAATTCCCCCCAAAATCCCCCAAAATTCCCCCAGATTCCACCAATCCCCCCAATATTCCCCAAAATTCCCCAAAATTCCCCCAAATTCCCCCCAAATTCCCCCAAAATTCCCCCAAATTCCAAAATTTCCCTTTTCCCCATCCCAAATGGGGGTGGAGGGGCCGGGGGGAGGGAGGAATTTGGGTGGGGGGGATTTTTGGGGAGATTTTTGGGGTTGGAATGGGGGTTGGGATTTGGGAATTTGGGAATTTGGGGAGGGGAAAAGGGGGAATTTTTGGGGGAAAGGAGGAGATTTGGGGCAGATTTTTGGGGTGGGAATGGGGGGATTTGGGGATTTGGGATGGGGACAAAAAGAGAATTTGGGGTGGGATTTGGGGATGGGGGAATTTGGGGAGAATTTGGGGGGATTTGGGGATGGGAGAATTTGGGGAAAATTTGGGGAAAAGTGGAATTTGGGGCATGGAAAGGGCGGGGGAAATTGAGGGAGATTTTGGGGGGAAATGGGAGGGATTTGGGGATGCTGAAGGGGGATGAGAATGGGGGAATTTGGGGAAGAAAACGGGAATTTCGTGGGGATTGGTGGGAAATGGGAATTTGGAGGGAAAAGGGAATTTTGGGGGATTGGGAAAAATTGGGAATTTTGGGAGGGGATTTGGGAAGGAAAAAAGCCCAAAACCCGAATTTTGGGGGTCTCACCATCCTCCTCCTCGCGGTGGTTGCTCAAGGGCAGGGTGTAGATGGAGCGGGTCAAGGCTTGGGGGGGCCCCCCCTGGAAATTTTGGGGGTTTTCGGGCCCCCCCCGCGGGTTTGGGGGCGGATTTTGGGGTCCCCCCCGGCGGGAGGAGCCGTTGGTGGCGGGGAGGTGACAAAATTTGCCGGTGAATTTTGGGGGGCAGAGGCAGCGCTGGGGGTGGGCACAGAGCCCCCCGTTCCTGCAGAGCAGCGGGCACAGAACTGCGGGGGGGGGACACCCCAAAATTAGGGAGAGACCCCCCCAAAAAAACCCCCCAAAAAAAGTGCTCAAAAACCCTAAACCAGCCCAAAATAACCCAAAAAAACCTGCCCAAAATAACCCCCAAAAGCACCAAAACACCCCCAAAAACCTCAAAAAACGCCCCCAAAATTACACAACTGCAGGGGGGACACCCCAAAATTAGGGAGAGACCCCCCCAAAAAAAAACCCCAAAAAAAGTGCTCAAAAACCCTAAACCAGCCCAAAATAACCCAAAAAAACCTGCCCAAAATAATCCCCAAAACACCCCCAAAAACCTCAAAAAACGCCCCCAAAAGGACACAAGTGCAGGGGGGGACACCCCAAAATTAGGGAGAGACCCCCAAAAAAATCCCCAAAAAAACCAGCGCTCAAAAACCCCAAAATAACCAAAAAAAACCTGCCCAAAAACCATCAATACAACCCCAAAAACCCCCCAAAAGTGGGTGTGTCCCCCCCCTTATGGCACAGAACTGCGGGGGGGGGACACCCCAAAATTAGGGAGAGACCCCCCCAAAAAAAATCCTAAAAAACCAGCGCTCAAAAACCCCAAACCAGCCCAAAATAACCCAAAAAAACCTGCCCAAAATAACCCCCAAAAGCACCAAAACAACCCCAAAAACCTCAAAAAAAAACCCCCAAAATTACATAAGTGCGGGGGGGGGACACCCCAAAATTAGGGAGAGGCCCCCCCCCAAAAAAAATCCTAAAAAACAGCACTAAAAAAAACCAAAAATCCCACCCAAAACAACCCCAAAACAGCACAAAAACCTCAAAAAAACCCCAAATTTAGAGAGACCCCTCCCCCCCAAAAAAACCCTAAAAAATAACCCCAAAATACCCCAAATTTGGGGGGGTTAAGGGTTTTTTTTTTCTGGGGGGGTCCCAGGAATTTTTGGGAGGGGTTTAAGGAATTTTTTTTGGGGGGGGGGGAGGTGTCCCAGATATTTGGGGGGTTCCAGAGGAGAATCCTGATTTTTTGGGGGGGTCCAGAACATTTTTGGGGAGGGTCCAGGGTGAGATCCCGAAATTTGGGGGGAAACAAAAGTGAATCCAGATTTTTGGGGGATCCAGGACATTTTTTGGGGGGGTCCCAGCTCCATTTTTGGGGCATTTCCAGGACATTTTGGGGACGGTCCAGAATGAAACCCCAACATTTGGGGTGAGATCCTGACATTTAGGGGGGACCCAAAGCAGATCCAGATTTTTGGGGTCTCCCAGGACATTTTTGGGGCTCCCTGACATTTTTTGGGGTGCCCCTGATTTTTTGGGGGGGTCCCAGTCCCATTTTTGGGGCGGATCCAGGACATTTTGGGGAGGATCCAGAATAAAATCCCGACATTTAGGGGTGACCCAAAGCGGATCCAGATTTTTGAGGGAACCCAGGACATTTTTGGGGGCTCCCTGACATTTTTTGGGGTGTCCTTGACATTTTTTGGGGGGGTCCCAGTCTCATTTTTGGAGCCAATCCAGGACATTTTGGGGAGGATCCAGAATAAAATCCTGACATTTAGGGGTGACCCAAAGCGGATCCAGGTTTTTGAGGGAACCCAGGACATTTTTTGGGGCTCCCTGACATTTTTTGGGGTGTCCCTGATTTTTTGGGGGGGGTCCCAGTCCCATTTTTGGAGCCAATCCAGGACATTTTGGGGAGGATCCAGAATAAAATCCCGACATTTAGAGGGCACCCAAAGCGGATCCAGATTTTTGGGGTCTCCCAGGACATTTTTGGGGCTCCCTGACATTTTTTGGGGTGTCCCTGACATTTTTTGGGGTGTCCCTGACATTTTTTGGGGGTCTCAATCCCATTTTGGAGCCAATCCAGGACATTTTGGGAGGATCCAGAATAAAATCCCGACATTTAGGGGGGACCCAAAGCGGATCCAGATTTTTGAGGGAACCCAGGACATTTTTAGGCGCTCCCTGACATTTTTTTGGGGTGTCCCTGATTTTTTGGGGGGGTCTCAGGCCGGATTTTGGGCGCGCCCGCGGTTCCAGCGCCGCCGGGGCCCCTCTGTTTATGTTGCGAATTCCCGGCGTTTTCCAGCGGGACCCGATGAGCTCATGGAGCTGCGTGGGTGGGATTGGGGCCCTCCCTTCCCCCGAGCCCCAAAAAAAATAAAATTCCCGACCCCAAAAACCCCTCTGGACCCCAAAAACCCCTCCCCAAAAAAGGGCGGTGGGCACAGAAACCCCCCAAAATAAAAATCAAAATCTGAACAAAACACCTCAAAATAAAATAAAACAAACAGGAAAAGGGGGTTTGGGGAATTTGAGGGGTTTTTTTTGGTTTTTTAAGGTTTTTTTGGGAGATCCCGCCCCTAAAAGTGCTCGTGGGGATTTTGGGGATTTTGGGATTTTGGGATTTGGGAGGACAAAATGTCCTGGGAATGCACCCCAAAATTCGAGGGGTTGTCAAACACTTCACTCACCTCCCCCTAAAATGGAATTTTGGGGTGTTGGAGACTCCCCCAAAATCCTGCCTAGACCCCAAAATTTCCCCCGTGTCCCAAAAGTTCCTGCACCCCAAAATATCTCAACCCCCCCCCAAATATCTCAAAATCCTCCTGAACCCCCAAATGCAGCCCCGGATCCCAAAATCCTCCTGAAACCCAAAATCCTCCTCAAATCCCAAATCCCCCTCAGCACCCCAAAATCCCCCCAAACCCTCCAACACCCCCCCCAAAACCCCAAAATCCCCCCAAATCCCCCCAAACCCTCCCAAACTGCCCCAAAACCCCCCAAAAATGCCCCAAAACCCCCCAAAAATGCCCCAAACCCCCCCAAACCCTCCCCACACGCTCCCCAAAACCCTCCCAACCTCCCCAAAATTCCCCCTAAAACCCCAAACCCCCAAAATCCTCAGAGCTCCCCAAACCTTCCCCAACTCCGCCCAAAATCCCTCCTGAAACCCCCCAAATCCCCCAAACCCTCCCGAAATCCCCAAATTCCCCCAACCCCAAAATCCTCCCAAAATGTCCCAAATTCCTCCAAGCCACCCCCTGAACGTTCCCCAAACCTCCCCAAAACCTCCCTAAATCCCCCAAACCCCCAAAATCCCCCCAAACTTCCCCCCAAATTCCCCCAAACTTCTCCAAAATCCCCCCAAATCCCCCCTAAATGCCCCCAAATCCCTCCCAAACCCCCCAAACTTCTCCAAAATCCCCCTTAAATGCCCCCAAATCCCCCCCAAATCCCCAAAATTCTCCCAACCTCCCCAAAATCTCCCCAAATTCCCCCAAAGCCCCCAAACTTCTCCAAAATCCCCCTAAACCCCCAAATCCCTCCCAAACCCCAAATTCCCCTCAAACCCCCCCAAATTCCCCCAAACCCCTAAATCCCCCAAAGCCTCCCCAAATTCCCCCAAACCCCCAAATTCCCCCAAAGCCTCCCCAAATCCCCCAAACTTCCCAAAATCCCCATCAAGCCCCCAAATCCCCCAAACCCCCAAACTCCCCTCAAACCCCCCAAATCCCTCCCAAACCCCCAAATTCCCCTCAAACCCCCAAAATCCTCCCAAACCCCCAAATTCCCCTCAAACCCCCAAACCCCCAAACTGCCCCCAGCCCCCCTGCACTGACCGAGCCTGAAGCCGCTGCCCGGGGTCCCGGCCGCTCTCCAGCACCACCAAAGTGCCGTTGTCACTTTGTCCCCCCCCCGGGTCCCCCCGGGGGCGCCCCCCGGGCCCGGGGCAGCAGCGGGGGGGGGGCGAGAAGCGGAGGCGGAGGCGGGGGGGGCCGGGACCCCGGGGGAGCGCGGAGAGCCCGGGCCGGGCAGCGCCAGAAGCGCCGCGAGCAGCAGAACCGGGCCCAGCGCCATGGGGGACACGGCGGGGACACGGCCACGGCGGGGACACGGACACGCGGGGACACGGGGGACACAGAGGGAACCGCCCCGGGTGGGGCTGGGGGGGGGAAACCCCGGGGTGGGGCTGGAGCATCGCCCACCCCCTGGGGACGGGGGACATGGGGGACACGGGGGACACGTGGGGACATTGGGGACAGAGTGGGGGGACACGGGGGACATGGGGGACACGGGGGACATTGGGGACAGAGTGGGGGGACACGGGGGACATTGGGGACAGAGTGGGGGACATTGGGGGAGACATGGGACAGAGTGGGGGAGACATTGGGGGACACGGGGGACATTGGGGGACACGGGGGACACGGGGGACATTGGGGACAGAGTGGGGGACACGGGGGACACGGGGGGACACGGGGGACACTGGGACAGAGCGGCGAGGACACTGAGGGGACACGGGGGGGACATTGGGGGACATTGGGGTACACGGGACTTAGTGGGGGACACGAGGCGCCACATGGGGGGGACGATGGTGACAAGAGAGGGACACGGAGGAAACAGAGTGGGGGGGACACTCGGGGGACACTCGGGACAAGGAGGGGACACTCGGGACAGAGCGGGGGGGACACGGAGGGGACACGAGGGGGAAATAGGGGGACATGGGGGCCACGTGGGACATGGGGGGTCACGTGGGACATGGGGGGTCACGTGGGACATGGGGGTCACGTGGGACACGGGTGTCACCCCCTCCCCCCCCCCTCCGTGCCGCACGTGCCAGCCCGGGGTGGCGAGGAAATGCCAGCGGTGCCAGCCCGCCCCCGGGGATCCGGGGACAGCGCTGGGGACAACGGGGACACTGCTGGGGACACTGGGGATACTGGGACAGCCCAGACTGGGGACAGCGGGGACACTGCTGGGGACACTGGGGATACTGGGACAGCCCAGACTGGGGACAGCGGGGACAGCGGGGACACTGCTGGGGACACTGGGGATAGGATACTGGGGATACTGGGGACACTGGGACAGCCCGGACTGGGGACAATGGGGACAGCCGGGACACTGCTGGGGACACTGGGGATACTGGGACAGCCCAGACTGGGGACAGCGGGGACACTGCTGGGGATGCTACTGGGGATACTGGGACAGCGCTGGGGAGAGCGGGGACACTGGGGACACTGCTGGGGACACTGGGGATAGGATACTGGGGATACTGGGGACACTGGGACAGCCCGGACTGGGGACACTGGGGACAGAGGGGACACTGCTGGGGACACTGGGGATACTGGGACAGCCCAGACTGGGGACAGCGGGGACAGCGGGGACACTGCTGGGGATGCTACTGGGGATACTGGGACAGCGCTGGGGAGAGCGGGGACACTGGGGACACTGCTGGGGACACTGGGGATAGGATACTGGGGATACTGGGGACACTGGGACAGCCCGGACTGGGGACACTGGGGACAGAGGGGACACTGCTGGGGATGCTACTGGGGATACTGGGGACAGCGGGGACAGCCCGGATTGGGGACAACGGGGATACTGGGGACACGATACTGGAGATACTGGGGATACTGGGACAGCCCGGACTGGGGACACTGGGGACAGCGGGGACACTGGGGATAGGATACTGGGGATACTGGGACAGCCCGGACTGGGGACAATGGGGACACTGGGGACAATAGAAGAATCCAGACTGGGGGACACTGGGAATACTGGGACAGCCCGCACTGGGGACATTGGGGACAACGGGGACACTACTGGGGATACTGGGAGAGCCTGGTCTGGTGACACTGGGACAGCCCATACTGGGCACACTGGGGACCCTACCCCAGCCCATACTGGGGACACTGGGGACACTGGTGCCAGCCCCCCGCGGTGACCCCACCCCAGGCTGCGGAGGAGGAGGGAAGGGGTGTGGGGAGGTGTGGCCACCCCGTTGTCACCCAGGTGCCACCCGTGCCCGGGCCAGCAGGTTCCTCTGGCATCGGCCACCGGAAGTGGCGCTGCCACAGCGATGCCACAGCGGTGTCACAGCGGTGCCACCCCAGCGCTGCCCGTGTCACCAAGCACAGCTGGCACTGTCCCCTCTCTCCTGTCCCCTGTCCCCTGTGCCCTCCCCGCCCCAGCGCGGGGGGGCGCGGCCCTGGCCGGGGTCCCGCTGTCCCCTCCGCCCCTCCCCTTTGTCCCCTCTGTCCCCGCTGTCCCCGCCGCCGTCCCCTTTGTCCCCGTTGTCGCCGCTGTCCCCTCCCGGGCCGGATCCGGGCGGGAATTGCTGCGCCCTGACTCAGGCCGGGCTCAGCCGGAATTTCTGCCCCGGCCGCCCCTCCCTGGCCGGGATCGCCGGGATCGCCGGGGCCAATAAATCCCGGGAGGGACCGGGACGGCACCGGGACGGCACCGGGACAGGGACGGGGACAGGGATGGAGCCGCTGGAGCTGCCCCGGGTAGGAGCGGGATGGGATCGGGGTGAGACTGGGATGGGACTGGGATCTCTGGGATGGGATTGGGATCTCTGGAATCTCTGGTGCCAATAAATCCCGGGAGGGACCCGGACGGGGACAGGGATGGAGCCGGGACAGGGACAGGGACGGGGACAGGGACAGGGACGGGGACAGGGATGGAGCCGCTGGAGCTGCCCCGGGTAGGAGCGGGATGGGATCGGGGTGAGACTGGGATGGGACTGGGATGGGACTGAGAACTGGGATGGAATTGGGATCTGGGATGGGATTGGGATCTCTGGAATCTCCGGTGCCAATAAATACCGGGAGGGACCCGGAAGGGACCGGGACCGGGACCGGGACAGGGACAAGGACAGGGACGGGGACAGGGATGGAGCCGCTGGAGCTGCCCCGGGTAGGATCGGGATGGGATCGGGAACTGGGATGGGATTGGGATCTGGAATTGCGATCTCTGGGATCTCCGGTGCCCATAAATCCCGGGAAGGACCCGGACGGCACCGGGACGGGACCGGGACAGGGATGGAGCCGCTGGAGCTGCACAGGGCAGAACTAGGATGGGATTGGGCTGGGACTGGGAACTGGGAGGGAACTGGGAACTGGAATTGGGATCTCTGGGATCTCCGGTGCCCATAAATCCCGGGAGGGACCGGGACAGGGACGGAGCCGCTGGGGCTGCCCAGGACTGGACTGGGGTGGGACTGGGATGGGGATTGGGATCTCTGTGGTGTCCCCAGGGCTGTCCCCAGGCTGTCCCCACGATGTCCCCGCAGGGTTCCTGCTGCTCCTCGGGGCCGGGGCTGTCCCCAGGGCTGTCCCCATGTCCCCATGGTGTCCCCATGTCCCCGCAGGGTTCCTGCTGCTCCTCGGGGCCGGGGCTGTCCCCGGGGCTGTCCCCAGGGGGGTGTGAGGAGAGCGAGGCCTGGCTGGGCCCGGGGGGCTCCCCCCGGCCGTGCCCCCCCGGAGCCCCCGGCGAGGGAGCGGCCCCGGAGCTGCGAGGTACAAACCCTGAATCCCAAACCCTGAATCCCAAACCCTGAATCCCAAACCCTGAATCCCAAACCAACCCCAAACCCTGAATCCCAAACCCTGAATCCCAAACCCTGAATCCCAAACCCTGAATCCCAAACCCTGAATCCCAAACCAACCCCAAACCCTGAATCCCAAACCCTGAATCTCAAACCCTGAATCCCAAATCAACCCCAAATCCTGAATCCCAAACCCTGAATCCCAAATCAACCCCAAACCCTGAATCCCAAACCCTGAATCCCAAATCAACCCCAAATCCTGAATCCCAAATCCTGAATCCCAAACCCTGAATCCCAAATCAACCCCAAACCCTGAATCCCAAACCAACCCCAAACCCTGAATCCCAAACCCTGAATCCCAAACCAACCCCAAACCCTGAATCCCAAACCCCAAATCCTGAATCCCAAACCTCATCCTGAGTCCCACATTCCACATCCCACATCCCACATCCCGATCCCAAATCCTGAGTCCTGATCCTGATCCCAAATCCCTAATCCCAATTCTCAAATCCCAAATCCCCAATCCCAAATCCCAATTCTCAAATCCCCTATCCCAAATCCCCAATTCCGAATCCCAATTTTGATCCCAAATCCGGAGCCCCCCATGGAGGACAATGTGTACTGCCTGTCCCATTCCCAAATTTTGATCCCAAATCCCAAATTTTGATCCCAGAGCCCCCCACGGACTATGACGTGTACTGTCGCTGCCTGTCCCAATCCCAAATCTCAAATCTCAATCCCAAACCCTAATTTCAATCCCAAATCCCAATCCAGAACCCCCCACAGAGGATGATAAGTACTGTTGCTGCCTGTCCCAATCCCAAATCCCAAATTTTGATCCCAAATCCCCAATCCCAGAGCCCCCCACAGAGGATGACGTGTACTGCTGCTGCCTGTCCCAATCCCAATCCCAATCCCAAATCCCCAATCCCAATCCCAATTTTGATCCCAAATCCCAATCCCAGAGCCCCCACGGAGGATGACGTGTACTGCCGCTGCCTGTCCCAATCCCAAATCCCCAATCCCAAATCCCCAATCCCAATCCCAATCCCAATCCTCAATCCCAAATCCCAATCCCGATCCCAGAGCCCCCCACGGAGGATGACGTGTACTGCCGCTGCCTGTCCCAATCCCAAATCCCCAATCCCAAATCCCCAATCCCAATCCCAATCCCAATCCCAATCCCAATCCCAATCCCAATCCCAGAGCCCCCCACGGAGGATGACGTGTACTGCCGCTGCCTGTCGCGCACTCTGTGCCACACGGCCACGCCCGTCACCGTCGGCTTCTACGCGCCCTGCGGCCACCGCCTCGAGTCCCTGCTGGCCAAGGTCACCGGTGGGTCACAGACTGGGGATCTGGGAATTCGGGGATTTGGGAATTTGGGAATTTGGGGATGAGTCCCTGCTGGCCAAGGTCACCGGTGGGTCAGGGAATGGGGATCTGGGAATTCGGGGATTCGAGGATTTGGGGATTCGGGGATTTGGGAGTCCTTGCTGGCCAAGGTCACCGGTGGGTCAGAGATTGGGGATTTGGGGATCTGGGAATTCAGGGATTCGGGAATTTGGGGATTCAGGAATTCGGGGATTCGGGCATTTGGGGATTCGGGGATTCAGGAATTTGGGAATTTGGGGATGAGTCCCTGCTGGCCAAGGTCACCGGTGGGTCACAGACTGGGGATTTGGGGATTCAGGAATTCGGGGATTTGGGAGTCCCTGCTGGCCAAGGTCACCGGTGCGGCCGGGATTCAGGAATTTGGGGATTTGGGAATCAGGAATTTGGGGATTTAGGGATTCTGGAATCCCTGCTGGCCAAGGTCACCGGTGGGTCAGAGATTTGGGGATCAGGAATTTGGGAATTTGGGGCAGTGCTCTGGATTTGGGGTTTTCTGTGCCCGGTGTTCTTTCCTGAGGGTTTGGGGTTTCTCATCCCAGTCTCAAATTCCTTCGCAATCCCAAATCTCATCCAACCCAACCCAACCCAACCCAACCCAACTCATTCCATCCCAAATTCCAACCCCCAAATCCCACCCCAATCCCAAATCTGATCCATCCCATCCATTCAAACCCAACCCAACCCCAAATCCCATCCTAAATCCCATCCAACCCAACACAACCCAACCCAACTTAACCCCAAATCTCATCGCAAATCTCATCCCAAATCCCACCCAACCCAACCCAACCCAACCCAACTCAACCCAACTTAACCCCAAATCTCATCCCAAATCTCACCCAACCCAACCCCAAATCTCATCCCAAATCTCATCCCAAATCCCACCCAACCCAACCCAACCCCAAATTTCATCCCAAATCCCACCCAACCCAACCCAACCCAACCCAACCCAACTCAACCCAACTTAACCCCAAATCTCATCCCAAATCTCACCCAACCCAACCCCAAATCTCATCCCAAATCTCATCCCAAATCCCACCCAACCCAACTCAACCCCAAATCTCATCCCAAATCCCACCCAACCCAACCCAACCGAACCCCAAATTTCATCCCAAATCCCACCCAACCCAACTCAACCCCAAATCTCATCCCAAATCCCACCCAACCCAACCCAACCCAACCCAACTCAACCCAACTTAACCCCAAATCTCATCCCAAATCTCACCCAACCCAACCCCAAATCTCATCCCAAATCCCACCCAACCCAACTCAACCCAACCCCAAATCTCATCCCAAATCCCACCCAACCCAACCCAACCCAACCCCAAATTTCATCCCAAATCCCACCCAACCTAACCCAACCCAACCCCAATTTCATCCCAAATCCCACCTAACCCAACCCAACCCAACCCCAAATCTCATCCCAAATCCCACCCAACCCAACTCAACCCAACCCAACCCAACCCAACCCCAAATCTCATCCCAAATCCCACCCAACCCAACTCAACCCAACCCAACCCAACCCAACCCAACCCAACCCAACCCAACCCCAAATCTCATCCCAATCCATTGCCAGCCTTCATGGGGAGGAGATGGCGCGCGCGAAGCCGCCGAGCTGCCCGCTGCCACCGGAAGCCGCGCAGCCCCACGGCTGGGGGCCTGCTGGTGGCCCTGTGGCTCCTGGCCTTCTACGAGCCCGTGGTGACCGAGGGCCACCTGCGGCGCAAGAACCTGAGTTCATCTTCATCCGCTTCAGCGCCTGGGAGTTCGAGGGCTGCGACAAGCTGTGGGCGGGCTGGTGACCACGCTGTGCCAGAACATCCGGCAGCACTTTGGCGCTTTGCCGCTGAGCGTGTTCCACGTGCTGGGCACGCGCCGCTTCGCCGGGCTTCGCAGCGAGTGGGTGCTCAAGAAAGGGACGTGCCTGCGGCTCTGGGGCTGCTGCTGGTGCTGGCAGGGGCACGCCATCCTGCTGGTGGCGCTGCTGGTGCCGGGCATCAAGGACCACCACGCGCCAAGGTGGTGGGCAGCGCCGTGGCGCGCTGTCGGGCTCCTCGCTGGTGTTGGGGGCTCTGTCCATCCTCAAGAACTTCTTGGTGAGCGAGAAGAAGAAAATCGAGCGCTTGACCAACAGCGACAGGTTCGCGGGCAGTTGGGGTTCATGAGTAAGATCCGCGTGCGAGGTGGAGGTGCTGGTGGATTTCTGGGCGTTCATGGAGGTGTTTGAGCGCCGGCGGCTGCGCGTGGTGCTGAGATCACCAGCCTGGACCTGTGCTACCCGGAGAAGGTGGCGGGCGCGTTCAACGCCATGGCCACGCTGCTGTCGGACGCCAACGCGCCCTTCATCTTCGCGCTGGCCGTGGGACCCCAGCGCCATCGTGCCGTGCCTGGAGCAGACGGGCTGCATGAAGGGGCTGGCGGATAACGGCTACCTGTACCTGAACCGCGCCGCCACGCTGCCCTTCTCCATCCCGAGATGGGCGCCCGCTCCCGCCTGCGCAGCGCCGAGGCCGCCATCCAAACGCTGGGCGAGGACCTCATGTACCGCATCACGCCGGCAACGCCGCCAAACCTCGCGGGGCTGCTGTGCCGGGCGTGGCGGTGCCGGCTGCCTCCGGTGGAAGGAGGTGGATTCCCAGGCGGTGCCGTGGATCCACGAGGCGTTCCGGTGTCTCCACGACGGTTCTGATGTTTTATCGCGGTACCTCCCGAGAACGGGGCCTAACGTGCGGCGCATCGTCAACACCATCCCCATCACGCTGCGGCTGCTGCTGCACCGCTGCGGGCGCGCCGCCGCCTAAATCTCTGTCTCCGCGCGCGCGCCGCCTGGGTGGTGCTGGCTGACCGCTGGCCCGCCGCCTCAGCTGGACGCTGCAGTGCCTGGAGGACGCTGGCGGGCAGGGCGAGGGAGATTTTGGCAAATCGCTGTGGAGCATCTTCCAGGAGCACGCGGCGAGCTGGGCGCGCTGCGGCAGCCGCTGGGCAAGGTGCTGAGCCTGGACGCTGACCCGGCCAGTTCCAGGCGTTCCTGGCGCGGGATTTCCCCTTCAGCAGCGCCGGCGCGCGCGCTGCTCGCCGTCACCGGTCAACCTGGACCATTCCATCCGGCAGCAGATGGCTGCTGCGCGCCCTGGGCCGCACGCAAAGTGCGGCGGCGCCGGTGTCGCGGGTGCAGTGCCCCGGCGCGCCCTGAGCACCACGGCGCTGATGGGACTGCTTGGGGGATTATTTGGGGATTATTTTGGATTTTTTGGGGATTATTTTGGGAATTTTTTAGGATTTTTTGGGGATTATTTTGGGATTTTTTGGGATTATTTTGGGATTTTTTGGGGATTATTTTGGGATTTTTTGGGATTATTTTGGGATTTCTTGGGATTATTTTGGGATTTTTTGGGGATTATTTTGGGATTTTTTGGGATTATTTTGGGATTTTTTGGGGGATTATTTTGCGATTTTTTTTTTATTTTTTTAGGATTTTTTTGGATTTTCATGGGATTTTTGGGGATTATTTTTGGGATTTTTGGGGATTATTTGGGATTTTTAAAGATTTTTTGGGATTTTTTGGGGCATTATTTAGGTGATTTTTTCAGAATTTTTTGGGAATTTTTGGGGATTTTTTTAGGATTGTTTTGGATTTTCATGGGATTTTGGGGGATTTTTGAAGGATTATTTTGGGGATTTTTGGGGATTATTTTGGGATTTTTAAACATTTTTTGGGATTTTTTTGGGGGCTATTTTGGCGATTTTTTGGGATATTTTAGGATTTTTTAGGATTTCCGGGGGGTTATTTTGGGGATTATTTTTGGGGATTTTTGGGGATTATTTGGGATTTTTTAGGATTTTTTAGGATTTTTGGGGGGAGTATTTTGGCGATTTTTGGGGAATTTTTTGGGATTTTTTTAGGATTGTTTTGGATTTTCATGGGATTTTTGGGAATTTTTGAGGATTATTTTGGGGATTTTTGGGGATTATTTGGGATTTTTAAAGATATTTTGGGATTTTTTGGGGATTTTTGGGGGATTATTTTTGGGGATTATTTGGGATTTTTTAGGATTTTTTGGGGCATTATTGTGGCGATTTTTTGGGAATTTTTTTAGGATTTTTTGGTTATTTTGGCAATTTTTGGGGATTTTTTAGGATTTTTTGGGGCATTATTGTGGCGATTTTTTGGGAATTTTGGGAATTTTTTTAGGATTTTTTTGGGGATTATTTTGGTGATTTTTTAGGATTTTTTGGGATTATTTGGCATTATTTGGGGGATTTTTTGGGATCATTTCGGGGATTATTTTTGGGACCATTTGGGATTGTTTTGGGGGATTTTTTTGAGATTATTTGCAATTATTTTGCGAATTCTTTGAGATTATTTGGGATTATTCTTGGGATTATGTGGGTCTATTTTTGCGGTTATTTTTGCGATTGTTTGGGATTTTTTAAGGATTTTTTTGCGATTATTTGGGATTTTTTTGGGGATTATTTGGGATCAAGACCACCCCGAGGGCAGGGAGAGATCCTAGAGGATTTGGGGATTTTTTTGGGAGAGGAATGGGAATCCAAAGGATTCTGATCCCTGCTGGGAATCCCCCACCCTGAGACATTTTTGGGATCTCTTCCCAAAATCTGGGAGGGAAAATTGGGAAGGAAAATTGGGGAAATTCCCCCTCCCCCCAAAATTCCCAGGAAATCCCCCCTGGGATCATCCCCCAATAAACCAAGTTCCACCCCTGGCTCTGTGGTTTTTTTGGGGAAGTTTCTGGGATTTTTTTGGGATTTCCTGCCTGTTCCAGGTTTTTTTTGGGGGGGATTTTCACCTCCTCCCCCTCCACCCCGCCCCCCAAATCCACAAATTCCCAAACTCCTGGAATTCCAAGCTGAGCCCCCAAAAAGAGGGCGGGTGACGAATGCAGAATTCCTTTAATTAGAAAACAGCCGTTAACAAAAAAATTCCACTGCGGGAGAAAAACAAAACGAAGGAAAACACCGAGAAAAAAAAAAAAAAAAAATCAAAAAAAAGGAGGGGGAAAGACAGAAAAAAACCCCAAAACCAAAGCCCAGAGAAACACCAGCGAAAATTCCCGGCTGGAAAATCGGGAAAATCCCCCCGGAATTCCCATCCCCTCCCCCCAGCCCCGCAGCTCCTGAAAGATTTTATTGCACTTAAGAAAGAAAAGCGACCCCCTGGGAATTCCCCGGGAATTCCGGGAATTTCGGAATTCGGGCTGGGAGATCCCACAAATCGCTGGATCCTCCCTCCTCCTTTTTTTTTTTTTTTTTTTCAAATGGAAATTTGGGATGATTGAGGAATTCCAGCCCCTCCCCTTTTTCACCTTTCCCCGTTTTCCCGGGAATTCTGCAGCTGGTGATAAATAGAGATAAGGGGGAAAAAAAAAAAATCGGGAAAAAATTCCCAAAGAAACCAAAAAACCACCAGAGAGGGAAAGAAATTAAAAATAAATAAAGCAGCCGATCCCGGGAATTTCTTTTTTTTTTTTTTTTTGGGACGGAATTCCCAAATTCCCGCCTGCTCACGATCCCCTGTAGTGTCCTGGATCCCGAGCCCCAAAGGCTCCTTCCCTGCCTGGGAGGCGGGAAAAAAACCGGGAAAAATCGGGAAAAAAAAAAATCGGGAAAAATCTCCGTTCGTTTGGTTGCTTTTTGTGGGTTTTTTTTTGTCGTTTTCTTTCCGAAGAAAAAGTCCAAAATCCGAGTTTGGTTGGAATCTTGTGCGGAGAGGGAAGAGGGGGAAAGCTCCGAGTTTCCCCTTCCAGGACCTGTGGGAAGAGAGGGAAGCACAGGGCTGGAATTCTGGGATTTTCCGAGATTTTTCTGGGCCAGAATTCCCGGATTTTCCAGGATTTTCCCAGGTTTTCCCAGATTTTCCTGGGGCAGAATTCCCAGATTTTCCCAGGTTTTCCTGGATTTTCTTAGGATTTCCCAGGATAGAATTCCTGGATTTTCCCAGGGCAGAATTTCAGTTTTCTGGGATTTTCCTGGCTAAGAATTCCCAGATTTTCCCGGATTTTCTGGATCAGAATTGCCAGGTTTTCCAGGATTTTCTGGCTCAGAATTCCCGTTTTTCCCAGATTTTCCCGGCTCAGAATTCCCAGATTTTCCTGGCTCAGAATTCGGGATTTTCCCGCTCAGAATCCCGGTTTCTGGGATTTTCCGCTCAGAATTCCCAGATGTTCCTGGCTCAGAATTCGGGATTTTCCCAGCTCAGAATTCCTGGATTTCGAGAATTTCCCAGCTCAGAATTCCCGTTTTCCCGGATTTTCCGGCTGAGAATTCCCAGGTTTTCTGGGATTTTCCCAGCTCAGAATTCCCGGGTTTCGGGATTTTTCCCTGCTCAGAATTCCCCTTGTTTCCCGGCTCAGAATTCCCAGGTTTTTCCCGGATTTTCCCGCTCAGAATTCCCATTTTTCCCGGTTTTCCTGCTCAGAATTCCCAGATTTTTCCCGGGATTTTCCAGCTCAGAATTCCCAGATTTTTCCCGGGATTTTTCCCGGCTCAGAATTCCCGTTGTTTCCCGGCTCAGAATTCCCGGGATTTTTCCCGCTCAGAATTCCCGTTGTTTCGCTCAGAATTCCAGTTTTCCCGAATTTTCCGCTCAGAATTCCCGGATTTTCCCCAGGATTTCCGGCTCAGAATTCCCGTTGTTTCCCGCTCAGAATTCCCGGATTTTTCCCGGATTTTTCCGGATCAGAATTCCCGGGTTTCGGGATTTTTCCACTCAGAATTCCCGGATTTTTCCCGTTTTTCCGGGATATTCCCGTTTCCCCTCCCGTTCCTCACCTGCTCACAGCGCGGCGCCGTGTCCTGGGCTGGCCTCCAGCAGCAGCTCCTGCAGCTCCTGCTCGTTCCTGGCGCAGCTCAGCTCTGCAGGGGGACACGGAACATTGGGAATGTTGGGAATGTTGGGAATTTCCTCCTTTTTCCTGGACTCATTCCCAGTTTTTCCCAGCTTTTCCTGCTTTATTCCAGTTTTTCACCCCAATTCCTGCTGCTTTTCCCACCCTTTCCCCTGCTTTATTCCTGTTGTTTGCTTTTCCCACATTTCCTGCTTTATTCCTGTTTTTCCCCAGCTTTATCCTGCTTTATTCCCGGTTTTTTAATCTCAATTCCTGCTGCATTCCCAGTTTTCCACCCTAATTCCTGCTCCATTCCCTGTTTATTTCCCCCAATTCCTGCTCCATTCCTGGTTTTCCACCCTATTCCTGCTCCATTCCCAGCTGTCCCACCTCAGAACTTGGAACCCTCTGGATTTTGGGATCTCAGAACCCTTGGGAATTTGGGATCTCAGGAATTTTGGGATCTCAGAATCCTCAGAATTTGGGATATGAGGAATCTGGGATCCCAAAACCCTTGGGAATTTGGGATCTCAGGATTTTGGGGTCTCAGAAACCCCAGGAACTTGGGATCTCAGAACCTTCAGCAATTTGGGATCTCAGGAATTTGGGATCTCGAATCCCCTTGGGAATTTGGGATTTCAGGAATTTGGGATCTCAGAAATTTGGGATCTCGAATCCTTGGGAATTTGGGATTTCAGGAATTTGGGATCTCAGGAATTTGGGATCTGGAATCCTTGGAATTTGGGATCTCAGGAATTTGGGATCTCAGAACCCCGGGAATTTGGGATCTCAGGAATTTGGGATCTCAGGAATTTGGGATCTCAGAACCCTCGGGAATTTGGGATCTCAGGAATTTGGGATTTCAGGAATTTTGGATCTGGGAACCCTCTGGGTTTCGGATCTCAGAATTTGCGATCTCAGGAATTTGGGATCTCGGAATCCTTGGGAATTTAGGATTTCAGGAATTTTGATCTCAGAATCCTCTGGAATCTGGGATCTCCAGGAATTTAGTTTTCAGGATTTGGGATCTCAGAACCCTCCCAGGAACTTGGGATTTCAGAATTTGTTTCAGGAGTTTGGGATCTCAGAACCCTCTGGAATTTGGGATCTCAAGAATTTGGGATCTCAGGTGGGATCTGGAATCCTTTGCAGAATTTGATTTTCAGGAATTTGTGATCTCAGAATCCTCTGGAATCTGGGATCTCAGGAATTTGGGATTTCAGAACCCTCAGAACTTGGGATTTCAGGGTTTGGATCTCAGACCCTCTCTGGAATTTGGGATCTCAGGGTGGGATCTCAGAGAATTGGGATCTCAGGAACCCTCAGGAACTTGGGATCTCAGGAATTTGGGATCTTGGAACCCTCTGGAATTTCGGATCTCAGAAATTTGGGATCTCAGGAATTCAGGATCTGGAATCGTTGGGAATCCAGGATCTCAGAACCCCAGAATCATGGGATCCCCAGGCCCCCTCAGGGTTGGGTTGGGTCGAAGGTCTCACCGTGCTCAGCCTGCGTTCCCGGTTTCCCGTCGCCCTCAGACGGGCCGCTCGGCAGCGCCCGGGCAAATCGCCTTGAGCCCGTTGGGGCGGCGCCTCCCGGGCGGGGCTCCTGAGGGAATTCCCCTGGGACAGGGACCGGGGACAGAGCCAGGGCGGGCAGGCCGGGGCCGGGCAGCGGGCTGGGGAACCATCCCGGATCAGCCGCGCGCTCAAATCCGTGGGAGCGATCCCGGATCCGGCAGGAGCGGCTCCAAATCCGGTCAGGGCGATCCGGATCGCGGGAGCGGCTCAAATCTGTCAGGGCGATCCGGATCAGCGCGGCGCTCCGTCCGTCGGAGCGATCCGGATCCAGCGTGACGGCTCAAATCCGTCGGGGCGATCCGGATCGCGCAGGCGGCTCCAAATCCGTCAAGCGATCCCCGGATCCGGCTGAGCGGCTCCAAATCTGTCAGGGCGATCCGGATCCAGCGGCAGCGGCTCCAAATCCGTCGAGGCGATCCAGATCCGGCGGAAGGCTCCAATCAAGGTGATGATCCCAGATCCGGCGGGACGGCCCAAATCCGTCAGAGCGATCCCAGATCCGGCGGAGCTTCTCCAAATCTGTCAGAGCGATCCCAGAATTTGGATCCAGCAGGAGCAGCCCAAATCCGTCGGAACGATCCGAATCGGCGGGACGCTCAAATCGTCGAGCGTCCGGATCCAGCGGGACGCTCAAATCCGTGGGAACAATCCCGGATCAGCTAGGAACAATCCAGATCCATCGAAACAATCCCTGATCCATGAGAACAATCTTGGATCCGTCAGAAACAAGCCCAGATCCATGGGAGGGCTCCAAATCCATGGGACAATCTTGGATCCATCGAAATGGCTCCAAACCCATCAGGAACAATCCCAGATCCATCAGGAACAATCTTGATCCGTCAGGAACAGCTCCAAATCTGTCAGGAACAATCCCAGATCGCAAGAAACAATCTTGGATCCATCAGAAATAATCCCAGATCCACCAGGAATAATCCCAGATTCGCGGAATAATCCCGATCCAGCCGGACGCGCGGATCCGCAGGCACCGGACCCCTTCAGAAACGGCTCCATCCAGAAGGCCCCCGGGTCTTAAAGGAAGGTTCATCGGAACAACCGGCCCATCAAAGGGGTTGCCGGATCGCCGGGAATGATCCGGATCCCCAGGAACAGTCTCAGATCCAGGAGCGGCCCGGACCCCTCAGAATCACCCCCGGATCCCTAAAGGAACAGTCCCGGGCCCCGGGGACCCCAATTCTTTGGGGCAAATCCCGACCCCTCAGTTCTTTGGGGAACAGCCCAATTTTTTAGGGAAAAACCCCAGATTCCCCTGAAACGAGATCTGGAATTTTTCCTGCGGGTCACCAAAGTCTTTGGCCTCTGGGCGAGGAAATCCTGCTTCGGCATTCCAATTCCCCGGGATTAGAATCTAACTCCTCAGTCAGCCCCCTCCTCCTCTTCCCCCTTCCTCCTCCTCTCTCCTCCTCATTATCCATTGAATCTCCCGCACTTGCCCATTCTTCTCCCTCGAAGCGGCGCGCCATCGAATTCGTTTTCTCCTCTTCTTAGGATCATTAAAATTTCCCTGAGGAAGTCCCGGGCACTGCCCCCCTGCTCCCCCTTTTTCCCCAGCCGCATTTAACACAGCGTTCTGGATCTGGCAGCAAGCCCCTTTCCCCGTCTCCAGAGAGCACCACTGCGGAGAAGTTGGGAATGTCAGGGAAAATCTCCGGGAAATGGCGGGAAAACCCCTGGTTTTGGAAAATCTCCAGGAATGGGGGGAAAATCCCTCGGGAATGGTGGGAAAATCTTGGGAAAATGGGAAAATCCCTCAGGTGGGGAAAATCCCTGGGAATGTTGGAAAATCCCTCGAATGGTGGGAAAATCCCTGGGAATAGGGGAAAATCCCTAGAATTTTGGGGAAAAATCCCTCAGAATAGGGAAAACCCCTCGGGAATGTCCAGGAAATTCCCGAATTTTGAGAATGAGAATTCAGGTTTAAATTCCAGGACCCTTACCTCCTCCTCGATCCACAATCGAACCCCAGTCCAACACCCAACACCTAAAGGCGAACTTCCCATCAAGAGCCCCCCCAAACGGAAATTTTAGGAAAATTTAATTAGAATTTTAGGAATGTTGGGTTCCAGAATGCTCAAAAATTTCCCAAAAGTATTAAAATTTCCCAGGACCCCTTGCCTCTCCTCTGACCCCCAGGGGCCCGGGAACCCCCAACACCACCTAAAAGGGCCCCACTTCCTCAGGCATCCAAGCGGGCGGGGAGGAGAGGCCTAAATTTCTGGGATTCTGGGAATCCCGGGGGAGAGCGCTGCCGCACGGCTCCTTCTTGGGCTCCGGGCCCAGGTCGGCGCAGCAGGAGGGGGTTTGGGCGCCAGCGCCAGCGCAGCGCCATCCCCCGGTCTTGATGTCCGTTCTGCGAGTCCAGGCGGCAGCAGAGGACTCGGCCCGAACTTCGGCCACGGCCCCTGGAACAGCAGGGGAGAAAGGGTTTTTGGTGTGATAATGATAAAATTTGGGCCCTTGTAGTTTGTTTGTAATGGGATTTGTGGGTGTTGCGCCTGGAATGGGGAGGTTATAGGAAAAAATGGAATGGGGTGGGTTGGGGGAAAATAAATGGGAATTAGGGGAAAAATATGGAATGGGGGGGAAAGCGGGAAAAAAAATGGGAATGGGGAGGGAGTTGGGGGGAAAAAAAAATGGGAATGGGGGGGATTAGGGAAAATAAAGGGGTATGGGAAAATAAATGGAAGGGGAAAGGGTTATGGAAAAAAATTTATAGGGGAAAATAAATGGGAATGGGGGGGGGATTGGGGAAAATAAATGGGTTATGGAAAATAAATGGGAAGGGGGGAGGGACATGGGAAAATAAAGGGGGTAAGGAAAAAAAATGGGAATGGTGGGATTATGGGGAAAATAATGGAATTATGGGAAAAAAAATGGGAATGGGGGGGGGACTAGGGGGAAAAAAAAGAATGGGGATGGGTTAGGGGGAAGAATATTGGAATGGGTTGGGTTTTGGGGAAAAATATGGGAATGGGAGGTTGGGGAAAAAAAATGGGAATGGGGAGGGAGTTGGGAAGAATAATGGGAATGGGGTTGGAGTTATGGAAAATAAATGAATTATGAGGAAAATAATGGGAAATGGGAGGGACTTGGGGAAAATAAAAGAATTGGGGAAATAATGGGAATGAGGATGGAGTTATGGGGAAAGAATAAGGAATTTACCACTTACCTTCCCCAACTTTCCCTCACCCTTCCCATTTCTTACCCCACCTTCCCAACTTTCCCTAAACCTTCCCCAACTTTTCCACCTCCCCTTTTTCCCAATTTTTCCTCACCTTCCCACTTTTCCCACCTTCACTTTCCCACCTTTCCACCCCCCTTTTCCCCTCCACCCCGCCCTTCCCCAAACCCGTTCCCAACCCGTTCCAACCAGTTTTTCCGCATTTTTCCCCGGGGATGTTCTTTTTTTTCCGGGGTTGTTCCGTGTTATTCCCGGTCACTGGGGGCCATTCCCCTTTCCCGGGCTCTCACCTCGCAGGAAGGCTTGGGCAGCCCCAGGCGCACAAAGTGTTCCATCGGGCTTTTGGGGTTCTGCCCCTGCTTCCCCAAAGTTTTGGGCCCGGGTTTCAGGTTCAGGTTGAAGGGGGTAGGAAAAAATTGGAATCCAGGGGAATCATGGGAAAAAACATGAATGCAGGGGGGTAATGGGAAAATCATGGAACCCAAAAAGGAATCATGGGAACCCTGGAAAAACATGGTCCATGGGGAAATTAAGGAAAATCCATTGGAATCACGGGAATCCATGGGAATGGGAAAATAATGAAGTGAAATCCATAATCCATGGAACCATGGGAGAACAGGAATTTAAGGAAATCCATGGAATCATAAAAACCCTATGGGGAGAAAGGAATCAGGGGGAAAATCCATGGGGAAATAAATGGGAAATTAGGGAATCCATGGGGAAAATCCATGGGGAACCCCATGGGAGTTAAGGGGGAAAAAATGGAATCATGGAAATCATGGTCATGGGGTAATAATCTTGGGGAATCCATGGAAAACCCATGAATTTAGAGATTAATGGGAAAATCCATGGAATCCATGGGGAATGATGGGAATCTTGATCCACGGAATGAATGGAAAATTATGGAAAATCATGGGAATCGTGGAATCATGGGAGAACAGGGGAATCATGGAAATTTGGGGGAAAATCCATGGGAAAACTGGGAAAATCCATGGGAATCCATGTCAAGGATTTTGAAAAGGGGGTTTTTCCCCGTTGAACTTGGGGGGGGTTTTGACTGGGCAGTCCCTGGCCGTTCAGTTGTTATAAAGGGCCCCAGCTCCCCGGGGGCCAGTTCATCTTGGGCTGGCGGGAACGGAACGGAAATTTGGGGAATGGAAAAACCCGGGAAAAACCCGGGGGGAAAACCCGGAAAAAATTTAAAAAGGAACAACGGAAAGGGGAATGGGGAAAGCCCCCGAGTGTCGTTCATCTTGGGGGGGGTTGGAAAAAAGGGGAAAAAAAAAATGACGGGAATGGGGAAAAAAGGACAGCCGGGGGAAAGGGGGGAAACCCCGGGGGGAAATGGGAAACGAAAAAAACCGGAAAACGAGGTCAGGGGGGCCATCCTCAGGTGTGCTTATTTGGGGGGCCGGAAAAAGGAAAAAAAGAAATTGGAAAAAAAAATGGGAAAAACCCAAGGGAAAGGGGAAAATGGAAAGGAGTAACGGAAGTCAGTTACCCTTCACTTGGCTGGAAACGAATGGGAATGAAATGGGAAAAAACAAAAAATTTGGGGAATAAATGACGGGAAACCAGAAACCCCCCAGCTGGGAACGGGGCCAGAATTACAGTCCACTCACTCTTAAATGGTGGAAAAGGGAAACAGGGAATGTGGAATGGGAAAAACAAATGGGGAAATTTGGGGAAAAATGAAATGGGGAAAAAAAGGGTAAAAAAGGGGAAAATTTCACTGGTCCCTGGAATTCCGGGAAGCTGGCTAACCCCCAAAAAAATTCCTTTTGGGGCCAAGATTTTCCTCCCCCTTTGCCCCCCCCAAACCCCCCTTTAACCCCCCTCCCAACCTTAACCTTCCCCCAAAACCCCCTTTTAACCCCCTTCACCCCCAAACCCAAACCCCTTCCTCCCAAACCCGTTAACCCCTCCCCCAGCCTCCCCTTGCGGGGATCCCCCCCCAGATGCCATGCCCAGCCCCAGGTGGGATTTTGGGCCTGACCAGCAGCATCAGGGTCCCCCCCAAAAAGGGGGTTTTCTCAGGTGCAGAACCCCGGGCTGCTGTGATCCAAGGCTGAGCCACGAACGGCCCGGTAGTCAGGAGGGGGTTTTCCCGGGGATCCAGGTACGGGAGCAGCTGGTCTGGGGAAAAAAAAGGATTTGGGATTGGGATGGATCCCAGAAACACCCCGGGTACTGCAGGGGAGCGGGCCGGGGGAAAAAAAACGGGGTGGATTGGATGGATCCCAGAAACATCCGGGGGATCCAGAACAGGTTTCCGAGATCCAGGTACTGCAGGCACTGGTCTGGGGAACAGGATTTGGATTGGGGTGGACCCCAAAACATCCAGGTACTGCAGACCCGGGGAAAAAAAACGGGTTTGGGGGATTGGATGGATCCAAGCTCGGGGATCGGGAGGAGGTTCGAGACCCCAGGACTGCAGGCGCTGGTCGGGAAAAAAAAATGGATGAATGAGACAGGGATCAAGTTTTTGTGGGTTTTTTTGTCGTTTTTTTTCCAAGAAAAAGTCCCTAAAATCCCGAGGTTTGGTTGGAATCTTGTAGCGGAGAGGGAAGAGGGGAAAGCTCCGAGTTTCCCTTCCAGGACCTGTGGGAAGAGAGGGAAGCACAGGGCTGGAATTCTGGGATTTTCCGAGATTTTTCTGGGCCAGAATTCCTGGATTTTCCAGGATTTTCCCAGGTTTTCCCAGATTTTCCTGGGGCAGAATTCCCCAGATTTTCCCAGGTTTTCCTGGATTTTCTTAGGATTTCCCAGGATAGAATTCCTGGATTTTCCCAGGGCAGAATTTCCGGATTTTCTGGGATTTTCCTGGCTAAGAATTCCCAGATTTTCCCGGATTTTCTGGATCAGAATTGCCAGGTTTTCCAGGATTTTTCTGGCTCAGAATTCCCGTTTTTCCCAGATTTTCCCGGCTCAGAATTCCCAGATTTTCCTGGCTCAGAATTCCGGGATTTTCCCGGCTCAGAATTCCCGGATTTCTGGGATTTTCCCGGCTCAGAATTCCCAGATGTTCCTGGCTCAGAATTCCGGGATTTTCCCAGCTCAGAATTCCTGGATTTCCCGAGAATTTCCCCAGCTCAGAATTCCCGTTTTTCCCGGATTTTCCCGGCTGAGAATTCCCAGGTTTTCTGGGATTTTCCCAGCTCAGAATTCCCGGGTTTCCCGGGATTTTTCCCGGCTCAGAATTCCCCTTGTTTCCCGGCTCAGAATTCCCAGGTTTTTCCCGGGATTTTCCCGGCTCAGAATTCCCGGATTTTTCCCGGGTTTTCCCGGCTCAGAATTCCCAGATTTTTCCCGGGATTTTCCCAGCTCAGAATTCCCAGATTTTTCCCGGGATTTTTCCCGGCTCAGAATTCCTGTTGTTTCCGGCCCAGAATTCTGGATTTTTCCCGGGATTTTTCCCCTGCTCAGAATTCCCGCTGTTTCCTCGGCTCAGAATTCCCGGGATTTTTCCCGGAATTTTCCCGGCTCAGAATTCCCGGATTTTTCCCAGGATTTTCCCGGCTCAGAATTCCCGTTGTTTCCCGGCTCAGAATTCCCGGATTTTTCCCGGGATTTTTCCGGATCAGAATTCCCGGGTTTCCCGGGATTTTCCCGGCTCAGAATTCCCGGATTTTTCCCGTTTTTCCCGGGATATTCCCGTTTCCCCTCCCGTTCCTCACCTGCTCACAGCGCGGCGGGCGCCGTGTCCTGGCTGGCCTCCAGCAGCAGCTCCTGCAGCTCCTGCTCGTTCCTGGCGCAGCTCAGCTCTGCAGGGGGGGACACGGAACATTGGGAATGTTGGGAATGTTGGGAATTTCCCTCCTTTTCCTGACTCATTCCCAGTTTTTCCCAGCTTTTCCTGCTTTATTCCAGTTTTTCACCCCAATTCCTGCTGCTTTTCCCACCCTTTCCCTGCTTTATTCCTGTTGTTGCTTTTCCCACATTTCCTGCTTTATTCCTGTTTTTTCCCCCAGCTTTATCCTGCTTTATTCCCGGTTTTTTAATCTCAATTCCTGCTGCATTCCCAGTTTTCCACCCTAATTCCTGCTCCATTCCCTGTTTATTTCCCCAATTCCTGCTCCATTCCCGGTTTTCCACCCCAATTCCTGCTCCATTCCCAGCTGTCCCACCTCAGAACTTGGAACCCTCAGGATTTTGGGATCTCAGAACCCTTGGGAATTTGGGATCTCAGGAATTTGGGATCTCAGAATCCTCAGAATTTGGGATATGAGGAATCTGGGATCCCAAAACCCTTGGGAATTTGGGATCTCAGGAATTTGGGGTCTCAGAACCCCCCAGGAACTTGGGATCTCAGAACCTTCAGCAATTTGGGATCTCAGGAATTTGGGATCTCGGAATCCTTGGGAATTTGGGATTTCAGGAATTTGGGATCTCAGGAATTTGGGATCTCGGAATCCTTGGGAATTTGGGATTTCAGGAATTTGGGATCTCAGGAATTTGGGATCTCGGAATCCTTGGGAATTTGGGATCTCAGGAATTTGGGATCTCAGAACCCTCGGGAATTTGGGATCTCAGGAATTTGGGATCTCAGGAATTTGGGATCTCAGAACCCTCGGGAATTTGGGATCTCAGGAATTTGGGATTTCAGGAATTTGGGATCTCGGAACCCTCTGGAATTTCGGATCTCAGGAATTTGCGATCTCAGGAATTTGGGATCTCGGAATCCTTGGGAATTTGGGATTTCAGGAATTTTTGATCTCAGAATCCTCTGGAATCTGGGATCTCAGGAATTTGGGATTTCAGGAATTTGGGATCTCAGAACCCTCAGGAACTTGGGATTTCAGGAATTTGGGATTTCAGGAATTTGGGATCTCAGAACCCTCTGGAATTTGGGATCTCAGGAATTTGGGATCTCAGGAATTTGGGATCTCGGAATCCTTGGGAATTTGGGATTTCAGGAATTTGTGATCTCAGAATCCTCTGGAATCTGGGATCTCAGGAATTTGGGATTTCAGAACCCTCAGGAACTTGGGATTTCAGGAATTTGGGATCTCAGAACCCTCTGGAATTTGGGATCTCAGGAATTTGGGATCTCAGGAATTTGGGATCTCAGAACCCTCAGGAACTTGGGATCTCAGGAATTTGGGATCTTGGAACCCTCTGGAATTTCGGATCTCAGGAATTTGGGATCTCAGGAATTCAGGATCTCGGAATCGTTGGGAATCCGGGATCTCAGAACCCCCAGGAATGCGGGATCCCCAGGCCCCTCAGGGGTTGGGGTTGGGGTCGGGGTCTCACCGTGCTCAGCCGCGCACGTTCCCGGTTTCCCGTCGCCCTCCGGGCCCGGCTCCGGCAGCGCCCGGGCAAAATCCGCCTTGAGCCCGTTGGGGAGCGGCGCCTCCCGGGCGGGGCTCCCGCAGGGAATTCCCTGGGACAGGGACAGGGACAGAGCCAGGGCGGGAACCGGGGCCGGAGCCGCGCGCGGGAGCTCGGGAACCATCCCGGATCCAGCGGCAACGGCTCCAAATCCGTCGGGAACGATCCCGGATCCGGCAGGAACGGCTCCAAATCCGTCAGGAACGATCCCGGATCCGGCAGGAACGGCTCCAAATCTGTCAGGAACGATCCCGGATCCAGCGGCAACGGCTCCAAATCCGTCGGGAACGATCCCGGATCCAGCGGCAACGGCTCCAAATCCGTCGGGAACGCATCCCGATCCGGCAGGAACGGCTCCAAATCCGTCAGGAACGATCCCGGATCCGGCAGGAACGGCTCCAAATCTGTCAGGAACGATCCCGGATCCAGCGGCAACGGCTCCAAATCCGTCGGGAACGATCCCAGATCCGGCGGGAACGGCTCCAAATCCGTCGGGAATGATCCCAGATCCGGCAGGAACGGCTCCAAATCCGTCAGGAACGATCCCAGATCCGGCAGGAACTGCTCCAAATCTGTCAGGAACGATCCCAGATTTGGATCCAGCAGGAACGGCTCCAAATCCGTCAGGAACGATCCCGGATCCGGCGGGAACGGCTCCAAATCCGTCGGGAACGATCCCGGATCCGGCGGGAACGGCTCCAAATCCGTCGGGAACAATCCCGGATCCAGCAGGAACAATCCCAGATCCATCAGAAACAATCCCTGATCCATCGAGAACAATCTTGGATCCGTCAGAAACAAGCCCAGATCCATCGGGAACGGCTCCAAATCCATCGGGGACAATCTTGGATCCATCAGAAATGGCTCCAAACCCATCAGGAACAATCCCAGATCCATCAGGAACAATCTTGGATCCGTCAGGAACAGCTCCAAATCTGTCAGGAACAATCCCAGATCCACCAGAAACAATCTTGGATCCATCAGAAATAATCCCAGATCCACCAGGAATAATCCCAGATTCAGCAGGAATAATCCCAGATCCATCGGGAACGGCGCCGGATCCGCAAGGAACAACCTTGGATCCATCAGAAACGGCTCCAAATCCATCAGGAATGGCCCCAGATCTGTCAGGAACCCCGGATTCATCAGGAACAACTCCAGGTCCATCAGGAATTGTCCCGGATCCATCGGGAATGATCCCGGATCCTTCAGGAACAGTCTCAGATCCAACGGGAACGGCGCCGGATCCCTCAGGAATCACTCTGGATCCCTCAGGAACAGTCCCAGATTCTTTGGGAACGACCCCAGATTCTTTGGGAATGATCCCAGATCCCTCGGATTCTTTGGGAACAGCCCCAGATTCTTTGGGAACAGCCCCAGATTCCCTGGGAACGCCCCCGGATCCCTCGGGAATGTTTTCCACCCGCGTCACCACAAAGATCTTGCGGCCTCTGCCGGGGCTGGAGACGGAAATCCTGCGCTCGGCATTCCCGGAATTCCCGGAATTCCCAGAATCCACAGCCTCCCTCGAGTCCTTCCCCTCCTCCTCTTCCTCCTCCTCCTCCTCCTCCTCCTCCTCAGTGTCCGAGCTGGAATCTCCGGCCGCAGCCGCGTTCCCGTTCTCCTCGGGGGCGGGGGCGGCGCCGTCGGGAATTCCGGGATTTTCCTCGGGCTCTTCCTCGGGATCATTCCCGGAAATTTCCGCCATGGAGGCCGAGTGCTGCAGCTGCTGCTGCTCCTGCTCCTCCTTCTCCTTGGCCAGCACGAAATTCCGCTTGCAGCCGTTCTGGATCTCGGCCAGCAGCGCCTTCTGCGTCTCCAGGAAACTTTTAACCTGCGGGGAGAAGTTCGGGAATGTCGGGAAAATCCCTCGGGAATGGCGGGAAAATCCCTCAGGAATGTTGGGAAAATCTCTCAGGAATGGTGGGAAAATCCCTCGGGAATGGTGGGAAAATCCCTCAGGAATGTTGGGAAAATCCCTCAGGAATGGCGGGAAAATCCCTCAGGAATGTTGGGAAAATCCCTCTGGAATGGTGGGAAAATCCCTCGGGAATGGCGGGAAAATCCCTCGGGAATGTTGGGAAAATCCCTCGGGAATGGCGGGAAAATCCCTCAGGAATGTCAGGAAGATTCCCGGAATCTGAGGGAATGTTGGGAATTCCAGGAATGTTCAGGAATTCCAGGACACCTTGCCTCCTCCTCGATCCCACAATCGAACCCCGAATCCCCAACACCCCAACACCTCAAGGCGCCACTTCCCGCTCCGAGAACACCCCAGAACGGCGGAAATTTCGGGAAAATTCCTGGAATTTCAGGGAATTTTGGGAATGTTGGGAATTCCAGGAATGCTCAAGAATTCCAAAGTATTCAGGAATTCCAGGACACCTTGCCTCCTCCTCGATCCCACAATTGAACCCTGAATCCCCAACACCCAACACCTCAAGGCGCCACTTCCCGCTCCGGGAACGCCCCGAACGGGCGGGAATTTCGGGAAGATTCCTGGAATTTCTGGGGATTCTGGGAATGCCGGGGAGCGCTGCCGCACCGGCTCCTTCTTGGGCTCGCGGTCCAGGTCGAGGCGCAGCAGGGAGTGGTTGACGCGCAGCGCCAGCGACAGCGCCATCAGCCCCCCGGTCTTGATGTCGTTCTCGCGCAGGTCCAGGCGCAGCAGCCGCGGGGACTCGGCCACGAACTCGGCCACGGCCACGGCCCCTGGAACAGCAGGGGAGGGAAATGATTTATTGGTGTGATAATGATAGAATAATGTGCTTTGTAGTTTGTTATGTAATGGGATTTGTGGGTGTTTAACGCCTGGGAATGGGGAGGGAGTTATGGGGAATAATGGGAATGGGGTCGGGATTATGGGGGAAAATAAATGGGAATTATGGGGAAAATAAATGGGAATGGGGAGGGGACTATGGGGAAAATAAATGGGAATGGGGATGGAGTTATGGGGAAAATAAATGGGAATGGGGATGGAGTTATGGGGAAAATAAATGGAAATTATGGGGAAAATAAATGGGAATGGGGAAGGGGTTATGGGGAAAATAAATGGGAATTATGGGGAAAATAAATGGGAATGGGGAGGGGACTATGGGGAAAATAAATGGGAATTATGGGGAAAATAAATGGGAATGGGGAGGGGACTATGGGGAAAATAAATGGGAATTATGGGGAAAATAAATGGGAATGGCGTGGGGATTATGGGGAAAATAAATGGGAATTATGGGGAAAATAAATGGGAATGGGGAGGGGACTATGGGGAAAATAAATGGGAATGGGGATGGAGTTATGGGGAAGAATAATGGGAATGGGTTGGGATTATGGGGGAAAATAAATGGGAATGGGAGGGGGTTAGGGGGAAAATAAATGGGAATGGGGATGGAGTTATGGGGAAGAATAATGGGAATGGGGTTGGAGTTATGGGAAAAATAAATGGGAATTATAGGGAAAATAAATGGGAATGGGGAGGGGACTATGGGGAAAATAAATGGGAATTATGGGGAAAATAAATGGGAATGGGGATGGAGTTATGAGGAAGAATAATGGGAATTTTCCCACCCCACCTTCCCCAACTTTTCCACCTCACCCTTCCCCATTTTCCCACCCCACCTTTCCCAACTTTCCCACCTCACCTTCCCCAACTTTTCCACCTCACCTTTTCCAATTTTCCCACCTCACCTTCCCCAACTTTTCCACCTCACCTTTCCCCATTTTCCCACCTCACCTTCCCCAACTTTCCCACCCCACCTTTCCCCATTTTCCCACCCCGCCGTTCCCCAGCCCGTTCCCCAGCCCGTTCCCGTGTTATTCCCGGGTTGTTCCCGTGTTATTCCCGGGATGTTCCCGGGTTGTTCCCGGGTTGTTCCCGTGTTATTCCCGGGTCACTCCCGGGCCATTCCCGGTTTTTCCCGGCTCCTCACCCTCGCAGGTGAGCTTGGTGCAGGCCAGCCCCAGGCGCAGCACCGAGCGGTTCCCGATCAGGCCGTTCTTGAGGTTCCGCACGCCCTCGTTCCCCACCGCGTTGTGGCCCAGGTTCAGCGTCTCCAGGCTCTGCGTGTGCGGCTGGGAAAGGGGGAAATCCATGGGAATCCACGGGGAATGCATGGGGAATCCGTGGGGAAAATCCATGGGGAATGCATGGGGAAATTAATGGGGAAAATCCATGGGAATCCACGGGGAATCCATGGGGAATCCGTGGGGAAAATCCATGGGGAATCCATGGGGAAATTAAGGGGGAAAATCCATGGGAATCCACGGGGAATCCATGGGGAATCCGTGGGGAAAATCCATGGGGAAATTAAGGGGGAAAATCCATGGGAATCCATGGGGAATCCATGGGGAGAACAGGGGAATCCATGGGGAAATTAAGGGGGAAAATCCATGGGAATCCATGGGGAAAATCCATGGGGAGAACAGGGGAATCCATGGGGAAAATCCATGGGGAAATCAATGGGGAAAATCCATGGGGAATCCATGGGGAAAATCCATGGGGAATCCATGGGGAGATTAATGGGGAAAATCCATGGGGAATCCATGGGGAAAATCCATGGGGAATCCATGGGGAGATTAATGGGGAAAATCCATGGGGAATCCATGGGGAAAATCCATGGGGAATCCATGGGGAGATTAATGGGGAAAATCCATGGGGAATCCATGGGGAATGCATGGGGAATCCGTGGGAATCCACGGGGAATGCATGGGAAAATTAATGGGGAAAATCCATGGGGAATCCGTGGGAATCCATGGGGAGAACAGGGGAATCCATGGGGAGATTAATGGGGAAAATCCATGGGGAAAACTGGGAAAATCCATGGGGAATCCATGGGAAATCCATGGGAATCCATGGGGAAAACAGGGAAAATCCATGGGGAATCCATGAGGAATGCATGGGAATCCACAGGGAAATTAATGGTAAAAATCCATGGGGAAAACAGGGAAAATCCATGGAGAAATCCAGGGAAAATCCATGGGGAATCCATGGGAAAATCCGTGGGAATCCATGGAAAATCCATGGGGAATCTATGGGGAAATGCATGGGAATCCATGGGGAAATCCATGGGGAATCTATGGGGAAATTAATGGGGAAAATCCATGGGGAAAACAGGGGAAATCCAGGGAAAATAATCCAGGGAAAATCCATGGGAAAAGAGGGAAAATCAGGGGAAATCCATGGGGAAATCCATGAGGAAAATCTGGGGAAAATCTAGGGAAATCCACAGAAAACCAAGGAAAACCCACAGAAAATCCATGGAAACCAAGGCAAATCCATGAAAGTCCAAGGAAACCAAGGGAAACCCATGGAAAAACCAACAAAACTCCACCGAAAACCGCAGAAATCGAGGAATTAACACCAAAACAAATGCCGGGATTGCCCGGAATGTTGGGAATGCTGGGAATGCTGGGAATGTTGGGAATGTTGGGATCTCACCAGGGTCATGCCCAGGTAGGCCATGCCAGCGTGGCTCAGTTGGTTGTTCCACAGCACCAGCGTCACCAGCCCCCGGCGCTGCTCCCGCAGCCCCTCGCAGATGTAGGCCAGGCCTGGGGAAAAATGGGAAAAATGGGAAAAAACGGGATCAGCCAGGCCTGGGATACCCCAGGAAAACCAGGATAGGCCAGGCCTGGGGAAAAATGGGAAAAATGGGAAAAAACGGGATCAGCCAGGCCTGGGATATCCCAGGAAAAACGGAAAAAACAGGATCAGCCAGGCCTGGGAAAACCAGGAAAAACAGGATAGGCCAGGCCTGGGGAAAAATGGGAAAAATGGGAAAAAACGGGATCAGCCAGGCCTGGGATATCCCAGGAAAACCAGGATAGGCCAGGCCTGGGGAAAACGGGAAAAATGAGAAAAAATGGGATCAGTCAGGCCTGGGAAAACCAGGAAAAATGGAAAAAATGGGATCAGCCAGGCCTGGGAAATCCTGGAATTAGGCCAGGCCTGGAAAAGTGGGAATCAGGGATTCCCAAACCCATCCCAATCCCATTCCAAACTCATCCCAACCCATCCCAACCAATCCCAAACCCATCCCAAACCCATCCCAAACCCATCCCAAACCCATTCCAAACCGATTCCAAACCCATCCCAACCCATCCCAACCAATCCCAACCAATCCCAATCCATCCCAACCCATTCACAACCCATCCCAACCCATTCACAACCCATCCCAAACCCATCCCAAACCCATTCCAAACCCATCCCAACCCATCCCAAGCCATTCCAATCCCAATCCCTCACCCAACCCCAGTCCCAACCCCATTCCCAATCCCAGTCCCAGTCCCTCACCCGAGTCCAGGATGTGGTTGTTGCGCAGGTCCAGGATCTGCAGGTTCCCGTTGAACTTGAGCAGGTTCCCGAGCTGGGCCGAGTCCTGCAGCCCGTTCAGCTTGTTATCAGCCAGGTACAGCTCACGGAGCGTCACGTTCATCTTCAGGGCTGTGGCTGGAAAAACGGGAAAAAACGGGAATGTGGGAATGGGAAACAAACCCGGAACAACCGCGGGGAAACCGGGAACAACCGTGGGGAAACCGGGAACAACCGTGGGGAAATGGGAATGGGGCCAGGTACAGCTCACGGAGTGTCACGTTCATCTTCAGGGCTGTGGCTGGAAAAATGGGAAAAAACAGGAATGTGGGAATGGGAAACAAACCCGGACAGCCGTGGGGAAATGGGAACAGCCGCGGGGAAATGGGAACAGCCGCGGGGAAACCGGGAACAACCGTGGGGAAATGGGAACGGGGCCAGGTACAGCTCACGGAGTGTCACGTTCATCTTCAGGGCTGTGGCTGGAAAAATGGGAAAAAACGGGAATGTGGGAATGGGAAACAAACTGGGAACAACCACAGGGAAATGGGAACAACTGAGGGGAAATGGGAATGGGGACAGGTACAGCTCACGGAGTGTCACGTTCATCTTCAGAGCTGTGGCTGGAAAAACGGGAATGTGGGAATGGGTAACAAACTGGGAACAACCACAGGGAAATGGGAATGGGGCCAGGAAAACCAGAAACAACTGCAGGGAAACTGGGAACAGGGCCAGGTACAGCTCTCACAGCGTCACGTTCATCTTCAGGGCTGTGCCTGGAAAATGGGAAACATGGGAATGTGGGAATGGGAAAAACAGGAATGGGGCTGGGAAATGTGGGAACAACCACGGGGAAATAGGGAAAAAATGAAGGGAAATGGGGGAACACGAGGGGAAATCTCCCACTGGAATCCCTGCTGGAATTCCCACCAGGAAGCTGGGCTGGAATTCCCACCAGAAATTCCCATTTGGAATTCCAAGATTTTTTCCTCCTCTCCTCGCCACCCCAAACCCCTTTAACCCCTTCACTCCCAAACCCCTTTAACCCCTTCACTCCCAAACCCCTTTAACCCCTTCACCCCCAAACCCCGTTAACCCCTTCACTCCCAAACCCCGTTAACCCCTTCACTCCCAGCCTCCCTCCCTTGCAGAAATTGCCAGGATCTCCCTCCCAGATGCCATGCCCAGCCCCAGGTGGGGATTTTGGGCTCTGACCCAGCAGCATCAGGGGTCTCCCCGACAGGGAGGTGTTCTCCAGGTGCAGAACCACGAGGCTGCTGCTGATCCGCAGAGCTCGAGCCACGAACGGCGCCGAGTGATCCAGGAGGGGAGTGTTCCGAGCATCCAGGTACTGCAGGCAGCTGGTCTGGGGGAAAAAAAATGGGATTTGGGATTGGGATGGATCCCAGAAACATCCAGGTACTGCAGAGAGCTGGCCTGGGGGAAAAAAAAACAGGATTTGGGATTGGGATGGATCCCAGAAACATCCAGGGATCCAGGACAGGAGTGTTCCGAGCATCCAGGTACTGCAGGCAGCTGGTCTGGGGGAAAAAACAGGATTTGGGATTGGGATGGATCCCAAAAACATCCAGGTACTGCAGAGAGCTGGCCTGGGGAAAAAACAGGATTTGGGATTGGGATGGATCCCAGAAACATCCAGGGATCCAGGAGGGGAGTGTTCCGAGCATCCAGGTACTGCAGGCAGCTGGTCTGGGGGAAAAAATGGGATTTGGGAATGAGACAGGGATCCAGAGGGATCCAAATCACATCCAGGGACTGCAGGGAGATGGTCTGGGAGAAAAAAATGGGATTTGGGAATGGGAGATGGATCCAGAGGGATCCCAAACCCCACAGGGACTTCACAGAAAAAAATCTGGGATTTGGGAATGGGGCAGGGATTGGGATGGATCCCAAACCCATCCAGGGACTGCAGGGAGTTGGTCTGGGGAAAAAAAACTTTGCAAATTCCCAAACAATTCCCAAAGAATACCCAAAAAATTCCCAAATAAATTCCGAAAAAATTCCCAAAAACTCCTCAAACAATTCCCAAAAAATCCCCAAGCTTTCCCAAAAAAATTCCTAAATCAATTCCCAAAAAATTCCCAAATCACTTCTGAAAAAATTACCAGAAACTTCTCAAACAATTCCCAAAAAATCCCCAAAGAATTCTCAAAAAATTCCCCCAAATGCCCAGAAAATTCCCAAAGAATTCCCAAAAAAATTCCCAAAAATACCCAAAAAATCCTCCCCCCAAAAAAAATCCCCAAACAATTTCCAAAACTTTCCAAAGAATTCCCAAAGAATTCTCCAAGAATTCCCAAGCAATTCCCCACCAATCCCAACCCCTCTGGAATTCCAAACTCTGGGAGTGCCCAAAGGGAAATGAGGGGGTTGGGAAAGAATTGGGAGCGCCTCGGAAAACCGGGATAATTCTGGGATAATTGGGATAATTGGGGTAATTGGGATAATTGGGATAATGATCCCAAACGGATCAGCCACCCTTTGTTGGGATAATTAACCCTTTGTTGGGATAATTAACCCTTTGCTGGGATAATTAACCTTTTGTTGGCAATAATTATCCCAGGAAAGGCTTTTCCGTGGAGTTTTCCAACCTTTTTTAGGGATATTAAAGGGAATTTTTGGGATATTCCACCCTCAGGAATGCCAGGAACCACAGGGATTTGGGGGATTTGGGGAGTTTCAGGAATTTTGGGGAATCCCAGGAATTTTTTGGGAATTTTCTGGGAAATTTTTGGGAATTGTGTGACCCTCACCTTCCTCATCACCCTGAGCCATCTCAGCCCCTCCCAGGGCACAAAAACCCTCGGGAATACCAAAAATTTGGGGAAAACTCCCAGGAATTTTGACAATTTCTGGGAATCCCAGGAATAATTAATTCCTGGGAAATTTTGGAGATTTTGGGAATTCTCTCCTTCCTCATCACCTGCATTCTCATCCTGGGCCCTCCCAGCCCCTCCCAGGCTATGAAAACCCTTGGGAATAACAGGAATCCTGGGGATTTGGGGGAATTTTGGGTATTTGGGGAATTTGGGGGAATCTCAATAACTTTGGGATTTTTTTGGGGAATTTTAGGTAATTTCTTGGAAATTTTTTGGGAGTTCTGAGACCCTCACCTTCCTCATCACCCTGAGCCATCCCAGCCCCTCTCAGGCTATGAAAACCCTCTGGAATCTTGGGGATCTCAGGGAATTTGGGGGATTTGGGGAATTTCTGTGAATCACAGGATTTTTTTGGGAATTTTTGGTAATTTTTTGGAAATTGCTGGGGAATTCTGTGACCCTCGCCTTCCTCATCATCCTGAGCCATCCCAGCCCCTCCCAGGCTATGAAAATCCTAGGGAATCCTGGGGATTTGGGGGAATTTTGGGGGTTTGGGGAATTTCTGTGAATCCCAGGAATTTTTTGGGAATGTTTTGGGAATTTTTTAGGCATTGTGTGACTCACCATCCTCATCACTCTGAGCCATCCCAGCCACTCCCAGGCTATGAAAACCCTCGGGAACGCGGGGGATTTCAGGAATTTCGGTGATTCCAGGGAATGCCAGGAATAATTCCTGGGAATCCTGGGGATGTTTTGGGGATATTTTGGGAATGGTGAGCCCCTCACCTTCCTCATCATGTGGGCGGCCGCCTGCCAGCCGCGCGCCCCCAGGTGCTTGTTGGAGCCGATGTTGAGGTGCGTGGCCGACTCGTAGTACTCGATCATGTCAAACAGCGCCGACGCCCCCTGCCAGGGGAGGGAAACCAGGGGGAAGTCAGGGGGAAACCAGGGGGAAATCAGAGGGTGAAATCAGGGGGAATCACAGAGAAATCAGGGGGAAATCATAGAGAGAAATCAGGGGGAAATCATAGAGAGAAATTGGGGGAAATCAGGGGGAAATCAGAGGGAATCACAGAGAAATCAGGGGGAAATCATAGAGAGAAATCGGGGGAAATCATAGAGAGAAATCGGGGGAAATCAGGGGGAAATCAGGGGGAAATTATAAAGGGAAATCAGGGGGAAATCAGGGAGAAATCAGGGGGAAATCAGGGAGAAATCAGGGAGAAATCAGGGGGAAATCATAGAGAGAAATCGGGGGAAATCAGGGGGAAATTATAAAGGGAAATCAGGGGGAAATCAGGGGGAAATCAGGGGGAAATCAAGGGGAAATCAAGGGGAAATGAGGGAGAAATCAGGGGGAAATCAGGGAGAAATCAGGGGGAAATCAGGGAGAAATCAGGGGGAAATCATAGAGAGACATCGGGGGAAATCAGGGGGAAATCAGGGGGAAATCAAGGGGAAATCAAGGGGAAATGAGGGAGAAATCAGGGAGAAATCAGGGGGAAATCATAGAGGGAAATCAGAGGGAAATCAGGGAAAATCAGGGGGAAATCACGGGGAAATCATGGGAAAATAACAGAAAATAACAGAGAAACCAAGGGGAAATCATGGGAAAAGACGGGAAAATAACAGAGAAATCAGGGGGAAATCACAGGGAAATCAGGGAGAGATCACAGAGAAATTGCAGGGAAATCACAGAGAAATCAATGAGAAATAAGAGGGAAATCAAGGGAAAATCACGGGGAAATCATGGAGAGAAATCACAGGAAATAACAGAGAAATCAGGAAGAAATAATGGAGAAATAACAGAAAAATCACAGGGAAATCAGTGGGAACTCTGGAAAATTCCAGGAATTCCTGGGGATTGACTCACGTCCTCGTCCAGGCTGGTCTGCTCCAGGTCCACCAGTTTGAACTGGAGCCGTTTGAAGATCTCCTCCATGGCCTCGCAGGCGCGGTAATCCAGCTTTTCTCCTGGAAAAAAACCGGGAATGTCGCCCGGGAATTCGGGAATGGGGAGGGGAAAGGCTGGGAAAGGAGCCTGGAATTGCTGGGAAATTCCACAGAAATTTCTGGGAAGTTCCTGAGGAGTTTTTGGGAATTTTCTGAGGAATTCCTGAGAAAATCCCACGATATTCCTGAAAAACTCCTGAGAAATTCCTGGGAATTTCCTGGGAAGTTCCTGAGGAAATCCCAAGATATTCCTGAGAAACTCCTGAGAAATTCCTGGGAATTTCCTGGGAAGTTCCTGAGAAAATCTCAAGATATTCCTGAGAAACTCCTGAGAAATTCCTGGGAATTTCCTGGAAATTTCTGGGAAATTGCTGGGATATTCCTGAGAACTCCTGGGAGACTCCTGAGGAAATTCCTGAGGAATTCCTGGAAATTCCTGAGAAAATCCCATGAAATTCCTGAGAAAATCCCGAGAAATTCCTGAGAAACTCCTGAGAAATTCCTGGGAAATTTCTGAAAAATTCTTGAAGAATTCTTGAAAAAATCCCAAGAAACTCCTGAGAAATTTCAAAAAATTCCTGAGAAATTCCCAAGAAATTCCTGAGGAACTCCTGGAAAATTCCTGAGGGATTCCTGAGGAATTCCCAGCTCGGATCCAGGAATGTTTCCCAAATTTTGGTTCATTCCCAGCTGGGAATTCCCTCAGGAAGAGGAAAACCAAAAGGGGCTGGAAAAGGGATGGAAAAAAGGTGGAAAAAAGGTGGAAAAAAGCTGGAAAAAGGAACTCACCCTTGAGATCCAAGCAGTCAATCCTGGGAGCCAGATCTGTAAATTCCTGGAAAACACAAAAAAAAAAAAATTGGAAATGCAGAAAAATGGGATCTTTGGGGGCTTGAAAGAGCAGGAAAATGGGATTTTTGGGGGCTGGAAATGCAGAAAAACTAGGATTTTTTGGGATGGAAATGAAGAAAAATGGGATTTTTTTGGATGGAAATGCAGAAAAACTGGGATTTTTTTGGGTTGGAAGAGCAGAAAAATGGGATTTTTTTTTTTAATGGAAATGTAGAAAAATGGGATTTTTGGGGCGGCTGGAAATACAGAAAAATGGGATTTTTTGGGGGATGAAAATGTAGAAAAAACTAGGATTTTTTCGGGATGGAAATGAAGAAAAATGGAATTTTTTGGGGGGCTGGAAATACAGAAAAATGGGATTTTTTTGGGGATGAAAATGTATAAACTAGGATTTTTTTAGGAAGGAAATGAAGAAAAATGGGATTTTTTGGGGGGCTGGAAATACGGAAAAATGGGATTTTTTGGGGTTGGAAGAGCAGAAAAATGGGATTTTTTTTCGGCCGTAAATGCAGAAAAATGGGATTTTTTGGGGGGGAAAGGTTGGGATTTTTGGGAATTCTGGGATTTACCTGGATCTGCTTCAGAAGTTTGGGAATCTGGCGGCAGTTGAGCTTCTGGCAGGCCTGGCGGTAAGCGGCCAGGACCTCCTCCACTGTCACATTCTGGGCTGGAAAATTGGGAAAAAATTCCAGGATCAGCAAGAAAAGAGATGGGAGAGAAGGAGGAAGGGAGTTCAGAGGGGTTGGGATGGGAAAAAAGTGGGAAAAGGGGGGAAAAAAGGTGGAAAAATGGAAAAAATGGGATTGAAAAGGTGGGAAAAGGGAAAAGAATTGATGGGAAAAGGTGGAGAAAGGGGAAAAATGATGGGAAAAGTGGGGAAAGGAAAAAATGATGGAAAAGGGAGGGAAAAGGGAAAAAAAGGGGTGGAAAAAAGCTGGAAAGGGGCTGGAAAATGGGTGGGAAACAGGTGGAAAAAGGGAAAAAAAGGTGGAAAAAATAGAGTGGAAAAAAGGGGAAATAAAGTGAAGGGAAAGGGAAAAATGGGTTGGAAAAGGGGTGGGAAATGGGTGGGCAAAGGGAAAAAAGGGAAATAAAGGGTGGAGAAAGGGAGGGAAAGGGAAAAAATGGTGGAAAAGGGATGGAAAAGGGAGAAAAAGGGGGAAAAAGGAGTAAAAAGGAATGGAAAAAGGGTGGGAAAAGGGAAAAAAAGGGGATGGAAAATGGTGGGAAAAGGGGAGTTTTGGGAGCTTTTGGGAAGTGAAGAAATCAAGAGATTTTTTCCTTTTTCCAGGATTTGTCCCACCCTCCCCTCTGGATTTGGGATTTAGGGATCCCACTCAAAAATTAGGACTTTTGGGAGGGAAAAAATACTGGGGAGAGGCTGGGAATGTGAGACCGGAATTGGATCCTGAAATGGATCCCAATTAAATCAGGAATAATTAATGAAGATTCTCAGGGTTGCAGGGGATGAAATCCGAGCTGGAGCTGCAGGGGGAGGGCAGAGCCAGGTGGAGAAAAAAGTGGGGAAAATTCCCCAAACACCCTGCTTGGATCCCAAAAAATCCTGCTGGGATCCCAAAAAAATCTGTTTAGATCCCAAAAATCCTGCTTGAATCCCAAAAAATCCTACTGGGATCCCAAAAAAAATCCTGTTTTGGGGGCATTTTTGGGCTGCTTTTGAGGCATTTTAGGGCTGTTTTGGGGGCTGGATGTTTTCGGGCTGGTTTTGGGGTATTTTAGGGGCATTTTTGGAATCGTTTCAGGCCGGTTTTTTGGGGAATTTTGGAGGCATTTTGGGGCTGTTTTCAGGCAGGTTTTGGGGTGATTTGGGGCTTTTTTTTCAGGCTGTTTTTGGGGTGTTTTTGGGTATTACACAGGACTGTTTTGGGGTTCTTTTCAAGTTGATTTTGGGCTGGTTTTGGGTATTACCCAGAACTGTTTTCAGGCTGTTTTGGTGGTATTACCCAGGACTATATTCAGGCTGTTTCTGGGGTATTACCAAGGGCAGTTTCTGGGCTGTTTTTGGGTATTACCCAGGACTATTTTCGGGCTGTTTTTGGGATATCACCCGGGACTATTTTTAGGCTCGTTTTGGGTATTACCCAAGCTATTCTTGGGCTGGTTTTGAGATATTACCTAGGACTATTTTCAAGCTGGGTTTTGGCGCATTCTGGGTTCTGTTTCCAGGCCGGTTCCAAGCTCCTAAGCTCTCAGCTGCCTTTCCCGGTCCCTCGCTGTCCCCTCTGGGTCCCCTCTGTCCCCTCATGTTCCTCTATGTATCCTCCTGGTCCCCGCTGTCCCCTCATGGTTCTCTCTCTCCCCTCACGATCCCCTCTGCCTCCTCACGGTTCCCACTGCTCCCTCACGGGCCCCTCTATCCCCTCACGGTCCCTTCTGTCCCCCCTCGGTCTCTCTGTCCCTTCCCTGTCCCCTCCCGGTTCCCCTCCCGGTCTCTCTGACCCCTCACGATCCCCTCCCGGTCCCCCCTCGGTCCCGCTGTCCCCTCATGGTCCCTCCCTCCCTTCACCGTCCCCTCCCGGTCCCCGCTCTCCCCTGATGGTCCCCCCTGTCCCCTCATGGTCCCCTCTCTCACCTCACGATCCCCTCTGTCCCCTCACGGTTCCTCCCCGGTCCCGCTGTCCCCTCATGATCCCCTCACGGGTCCCTTCACGGTCCCGTTGTCCCCTCCCGGTCCCTTCCTCCCCTCACGGTCCCTCCCCGGTCTCTCTATCCCCTCACGATCCCCCCACGGCCCCCTCACTGTCCAGCTGTCCCCTCACGGTCCCCTCTGCTCCCTCACGGCTCCCTCTCGGTCTCGCTGTCCCCTCCCGGTCCTTTTCTCCCCTCACGATCCCCTTTGTCCCCTCTCGGTCCGTCCCCCCGGTCCCGCTGTCCCCTCAGGATCCCCTCTGTCGCTTCTCGGTCCACCCCCCTGCTCCCGCTGTCCCCCCACGATCCCCTATGTCGCCTCACGGTCCCGCTGTCCCTTCACGATCCCCGCTGTCCCCTCACGATCCCCGCTGTCCCCTCACGAACCCTTCTCTCCCCTCACGGTCCTACCCCGGTCCCCTCTCTCCTCCCGGTCCCCGCTGCCCTCTCACGGTCCCCCCCTGTCCCCTCTCTCACCCCCGGTCCCCGCTGTCCCTTCACGATCCCCTCTGTCCCCTCACGATCCCCGCAGTCCCCTCATGATTCCCTCTCTCCCCTCACGGTTCCCCCCGGTCCCTCTGTCCTCCCCCGGTCCCGCTGTCCCCCCGGTTCCCGCTGTCCCCTCACCGTGTCTCCAGGGGTCCTTGGGCTCCACAGCCCCGGACACGATGTCCTCGTCCGAGGGGAACGTGACCCGCTTTGCCCAGGCCTCCCCGCCCGTCCCCGGGAGGCCTCGGCGGCCGCCGGGGCCGCGTCCCCCGCCGCGGCCTCGGCCTCGTCCATGGCGGAGCTTTCGGTGCCTCAGGGCATCGCCCGAGCCTCGGGGCCGCCCCGCAGCGAGGGAGGCCCCGGCACCGGGAGCGGCACCGGGAGCGGCACCGGGAGCGGCACCGAGCGGAGCCGGAGCCGCCGCCGCAACGGCCCCGCCGCGCCACGGCCGCAACGGCCGCACTTTCGCCACGGCCGCACGGGGAGCTCCCGGAGCGATCGGGACACCGGGAAAAATCCGTGAGGGGCGCGGGGGGAAGAGAACGGGGCAAAGGAGAAGGGAACGGGGAGAAGGAACGGGGGACGGGAGGAGGAGGAGGCGCCGCGCGGGGCACGGCGAATCTGCGGCGGCGAATCTGCGGCGGGGTTCGGAGCGGCAGATTCGGCACAGCCGGGGAAATTTGGGGAAAATCGGGGAAAATCTGGGAAAAGGGAGAGGGGGGAGAGGGAAAAGGGAAAGGGGAGGGGAAGGGAAGGCAGCGAGGGAGAGCGGTGAGGAGGCTCCGGTGACAGCGGAGATCGCAGGGCTGCGCGTGGCGAATCGGCGGAGCGGCGGCGAGCGCTGGGCCGGGAGCGGCGCGGGGACGGGACCGGGGACTGGACCGGGACCGGACCGGGACTGGACCAGGACCGGACCGGGACCGGGACGGGACCAGGACCGAGACCAAGATTGGAATTACGATTCGGACTGCGACTGGGAACGGGACCGGGACAGATAAATCCACTCGAGACTGGGACCGGGACCGGGAACCCCACACAGGACGGGGAATCCCACACGGGTACAGGATCAGAACCGGGACCAGGACTGGGACAGAAAAAACCCACACGGGATTGGGATCGGGACCGGGACAGAGAAACCCATTCGGGATTGGGATTGGAACCGGGAATGGGGAATCCCACACGGGTACGGGATCGGGACCGAGACCGGGATTGGAATCAGGATCCGGACTGGGACTGGGAACGGGATTGGGGCAGAGAAATCCACTCAGGACTGGGACCGAGACCGGGACCGGGACCGGGACCGGGACCGGGACCGGGACCGGGACAGAGAAACCCACATGAGACTGGGATCAGGATTGGGACCGGGACCGAGATGGGAACAGAAAAACCCACTCGGGACCGGGAATCCCACACGGGACTGGGACCGGGACCAGGATCGGGCCCGGAACCGGGATTGGGACACAGAACCCCACACTGGACTGGGATCGGAACCGGGAATCCCACACGGGAACTGGGACTGGGAATTCCACTCGGGACCGGGAATGTGACCGGGACCTCATTGGAATGCCCCTCTCTTTTCTCCCCCGCTTTTTCCCCCCTTTCCCTTTTTTCCTCCATTTCTCCCCTTTCCCGATTTCCCTCCACCCGCCCCCTCATTTCCCCTTTTCCAGCCGCTCCATGACCGAGCCCATCCCGGTTCCCGTGGGGATCCTGCGCCTCCCGCGGGGCCCCGACAGCTCCGGCAGCCGCGGCTTCTCCGCCCATTCCCGGGATCCGCGCAATTCCCGGGATTCACACAATTCCCGGGATTTACAGAGCGCTCGGGCCGCGCTCCGGGAGCGATTCCTGCGGCTGCTGGGCTGCGCCCGGGGCCGCCCGGCGCGCTTCTCGCTCTGGAACGGGATCCTGCTGCACGCCCACTTCGGGGCTGCCGATGTGCAAACCGGAGCTTTCCAGGTTCATCCCCTTTCTCCTGCTTTTTTCCTCCCTTTTCCACATTTTTTCCCTTTTTTCCTGACTTTTCTCTATTTTTTTTTTTTTTTGGGCTTTTTTTTTATTTTTTCCCTGGCTTTTCCCCCTTTTTTCCAGTTTACTTTCTGGCTTTTACCCACTTTTTTTCCTCACTTTTCCCTGTTTTTTTCCAGGTGGATTCTCTGCAGACCCCGCTGGGGATCCAGGGCTCAGCTCTGCTGCGCTCTGGGGACGTCCTGGAATTTTCCTTCCCCCTGGAATGACCCCTGGAATTCTCCTTCCCTCTGGAATTCTCCCCTGGAATTCTGCAATGAGCCCCTGAGGGAATAAATCGACTTTTCCTGCTTTTTTCACCCCCTTGGTTTGGGTTTTGGCTTTTTTTTTTTTTTTTGGCATTTCCCCCCTTTTTTCCTGCCCTTCTTCCCCCTTTTCTTGACTTTTCCCCATTTTTTTGGCTTTTCCATTTTCCCTCCTTTTTTTTTTTTTTTTTTTTCTCCAGCTTTTCCCCCTTTTTCCCCCAGGAGTGACAATTGCAGGGGTGGGATTTGGGATTTTTCCATGGATTTATTGGGGGTCCTGTTGGTCAGTGCCGGTAATGGGGGCTCCGGGAGTGGGACCGGGAGTGCCTGTGGGAAAACGGGAATGGGGAGATTTGGGATCCCTGGGAACTGGGAATGGGGAGATTTGGGATCACTGGGAACTGGGAATGGTGAGATTTGGGATCTCTGGGAACTGGGAATGGGGAGATTTGGGATCACTGGGAACTGGGAATGATGGGGAGATTTGGGATCACTGGGAATTGGGAATGATGGGGAGATTTGGGATCTCTGGGAACTGGGAATGATGGGGAGATTTGGGATCCCTGGGAACTGGGAATGGGGAGATTTGGGATCTCTGGGAATTGGGAATGATGGGGATATTTGAGATCACTGGGAATTGGGAATGATGGGGAGATTTGGGATCTCTGGGAACTGGGAATGGGGAGATTTGGGATCTCTGGGAATTGGGAATGATGGGGATATTTGGGATCACTGTGAATGGGGAGATTTGGGATCTCTGGGAATTGGGAATGGGGAGATTTGGGATCTCTGGGAATTGGGAATGATGGGGAGATTTGGGATCACTGGGAATGGGGAGATTTGGGATCTCTGGGAATTGGGAATGATGGGGAGATTTGGGATCACTGGGAATGGGGAGATTTGGGATCTCTGGGAATGGGGAGATTTGGGATCACTGGGAAATGGGAATGATGGGGAGATTTGGGATCCCTGGGAACTGGGAATGATGGGGAGATTTGGGATCTCTGGGAATTGAGAGATTTGGGATCACTGGGAACAGACACTGGGAGGAATTTGGGATCCCTGGGATCAGGGGAATGGTGAAATTTGGCATCCCAGGAATAGGAAAATGGGAATGAGAATGGGGAGATTTGGGATCACTGGGAACTGGGAATGGGGAGATTTGGGATCACTGGGAATGGGGAGATTTGGGATCACGGGGAATTGGGAATGAGGAAATTTGGGATCACTGGGAACGGGGAACTTGGAAATGGGAATTTGAGATCCCTGGGAACAGGGAAATGGGAACTTGGAAATGGGAATTTGGGATCCCTGGGAACAGAGACTGGAAGGAATTTGGGATCCCTGGGATCAGGGAATGGGAATTGGAGAAAAATTGGGATCCCCTGGGAGGCAGGGAAATGGGAATGGGGAGATTTGGGATCCCCTGGGAACAGGGAAAATGGGAATGGAGGAAATTTGGGATCCCTGGGATCAGGAACTGGGGCAGGATCACATCTGGGATCCCTGGGATCTCTGGGAATTCTGGGAATCCTGGGAATCCCAGGAATTGGGGCCGTACCTCCGTGAGGAGCTGTACTCCCGACCTGCCAGGCAAACACAAAAATCAATTCCCAAATTCCCATTTTTTCCCATTTTTTTTTCCAGCATTTTTCCACCCCAAAATCCCACAGCATTGCCTCCCCCAAAATCCCATTTCCCACAATTTTTCCCATTTTTCCCCCCATTCTTTTCCATTTTCCCCCATTTTTTCCCATTTTCCCAGCCCAAAATCCTACAGCTTTGCCTGCCCCAAAATCTCTTTTTTTTCCCCATTTCCCCCCCATTTTTTTCCCATTCCGCCTCATTTTTCCCCATTTTCCCACATTTTTTCTCCATTTTTCCCATTTTTTCCCAATCTGAAATCCCACAGCTTTGCCTCCCCAAAATCCAATTTTTTCCCCATTTTTCCAGCATTTTTCCATCCCCAAAACAGCTTTGCTTTGCCTCCCCCAAAATCTCTTTTCCCCCCAGTTTTTTCCCTTGCTGTACTGACGCTGATTTTGGGGTATTTTTGGGGTGTTTTGGGGGTAATTTTTCGGATATTTTTGGGGTGGTTTTGGGTTGGTTTTTGGGGATTTTTTCTGGGTATTGTTTGGATATTTTTGGGGTAATTTTGTGGATATTTTTGGGGTATTTTTGGGCTGTTTCTGGGACATTTTTGGGGTATTTCGTGGATATTTTTGGGGTATTTTTGGGGTAATTTTGTGGATATTTTTGGCGTGGTTTTGGGTTGTTTTTGGGTTGTTTTTGGGGATATTTTTTGGGATATTTTTGGGGTGTTTCGGGGGTAATTTTTGAGATATTTTTGGGGTGGTTTTGGGTTGTTTTTGGGGATGTTTTTTGGGTATTTTTGGGATATTTTTGGGTTATTTTTGGGTTGTTTCTGGGACATTTTTGGGGTGTTTTTGGGATGTTTTTGGGGTGTTTTTGGGGTGTTTTTGGACTCTCACCATGCCTGGGTGAGGGGCTCCTGCTCTGCCTGCTGTACTGACGCTCCCACTCCTCCCTCTCCTTCTCCCGCCGCTCCCGCTCCCTGCAACACAAAAAAACAGGAAAAAAATTAAAATAAACGGGAAAAATGAAAAAAGAAACGGGGTCAGGGACAGGGAAATAAACTGGAAATAAATGGGAAAAAAAATAGCATCAGGGATGGGAAATAACCAGGAAATAAATGGGGAAAAAAACCAAGATCAGGGATGGGAAATAACCAGGTAATAAATGGTGTTAAAAAGGGGTCAGAGATGGAAAATAACTGGGAAAAAAACAGGAAAAAAATGGGATCAGGTACAAGGAAATAACTAGGAAATAAATGGTTAAATAATAAATTAATAACTAAATTATTAAATTAATTAATAATTAATTTTTTCCATTAATAAATGGAAAAAAAAACGGGATCAGGGATGGGAAATAACCTGGAAATCCATGGGGAAAATGGGATCAGGGACGTGAGAAATGGGAGAAATGGGATTGGGGACCAGGAAAAATTTGGATTGGGGTGGGAAAAAAGGGCAAGTGGGGAGCAGGAGGGATTTTGGGAATTACTTCATGCGGATTTTCCGGGCCATGGCGCGCAGCTCGTCCTCACGCTCCTGCCAAAGGAGAAACTCCCCCAAGTCACATCCCAGAATTCCAGAAATTCAATCCCATCCTTATCCCCTTTTTATCCCATTCTTAGCCTGTTTTTCTCCCCTTTTATCCTCATTAAATCCCATTTTTATTCCATTTTTTCCCCACTTTTATCCCCGTTTAAACTTATTTTATCCCCTTTTTCTCCCATTTTTCCCATTTTTATCCCAATTAAATCCTGTTTTCCTCCATTTTTATCCCATTTTCTTCCCCATTTTTATCCTGTTTCCCCTCCCATTTTAATCCCATCTTTATCCCATTTTCCACCCCATTTTTATCCCTGCTTTCCCCCATTTTCTTCCCATTTTTATCCCATTTTCCCACCCATTTTTATCTCATTTCCCCCCATTTTTATCCCATTTTGATTCAGTTTTTTATTTCATCTTCCCCCATTTCCCCCACATTTTTTATCCCATTTCCCCCCATTTCCCCCATTTTTCTCCCCATTATCATCTCCATTTTTATCCCATTTGCACCTGATTTTTCTCCTGTTTTTATCCCGTTTTTCCCCAATTTTCCTCCCATTTTAATCCCATTTTTCTCCCACTTCCCCCTGTTTTTCTCCCCATTTTTTCCCCATTTTCCACCCATTTTTCTCCTGTTTTTCCCCCATTTCTCCCCAATGTTTTTCCTATTTTTATCCCATTTCCCCCAGTTTTTCTCCTGTTTTTATCCCATTTTTATCTCATTTTTATCCAGTTTTCCCCCATTTTCTTCCCATTTCACCCCCATTTTTATCCCATTCCCCCCCATTTTTATCCTGTTTTTATCCCATTTTTATCCCGTTTTCCTCCATTTTTCCCCCTTTTCCCCTCAATTTTTCTCCCATTTTCTCCCCATTTTTATCCCATTTTTCTCCCCATTTTTATCCCATTTCCCCCCATTCTTCTCCCATTTTCATCCCATTTTTATCCCATTTTTCCCCATTTCCCCCCCATTTTTATCCCATATTTCCCCCCGTTTTTATCCTATTTTTATTCCATTTCCCCCCAATTTTTCTCTCTGTTTTTATCCCATTTTTACCCCATTTTTATCCCATTTTTCCCCCTTTTTATCCCATTTTTCCCACCTGTCTCTCATGCTCCTGCTGCAGCATCTTCTCCTGCGCCGCCTTCTTGTCGGCCTTGACTGGGAATGGACGGGAAATTTGGGATTGGGAAATTTGGGATTGGGGGGAAATTTGGGAATGGGGCAATTCTGGGATTTGGGGGATTTCGAGATTGGGGAATTTGGGATTGGGGGAATCTTGGATTTGGGGAAATTTGGGATTAGGAAATTCTGGGGATTTGGGGGAATTTAGGATTGAGGAATTTGGGGAGGTTGGGGGAATCTGGGATTGAGGAATTCCAGGATTTGGGGGAATTCAGGATTGGGTGATTCTGGGGATTTGGGGGATATTTGGGATTGGGGGGAATTCCAGGGATTTGGGAATTGGGATTGGGTGGAATTTTGGGTGGATTTGGGGGAATTCAGGATTTGGGGGAATTTGGGGGATTTGGGGAAATTCGGGATTGGGCAAATCCAGGGAATTCTGGGAGATCCCAAGGGGATCCCAAAGGGATTTTGAGGGAATTCTGGGGGATTTGGGGGATCCCAGAGGGATTTGGGGAAATTCCAAGGGATTTTGGGATATCCTAGAGGAATTTTGGCTGGATTTGGGGTGGGATTTTGGGGATGCCAAAGGAATTTTGAGGGGAATTCTGGGGGATCCAAAGGAGATTTGGGGAGAATTTGGGGGAGGATTTAGAGGAAATTCTGGGAGTTTTTTGTGGAAATTTGGCAGAATTTTGGGAATCCCAGGTGGATTTTGGGTGAATTCTGGGAGATTTTGCTGATCCCGACAGGATTTTGGGGTGGGCTCTGAGGAATTCCGGGTGGAATTTTTGGGGAATTTGGCAGAATTTCAGGTGGAATTCCAGGTGGAATTTTTGGGGAATTTGGCAGAATTTTGGGAATCCCAGGTGGATTTTGGGTGGAATTCTGGGAGATTTTGCTGATCCCGGCTGGATTTTGGGGTGGGTTCTGAGGAATTTCGGGTGGAATTTTTTTGGGAATTTTGGGGAATATTTGGGGAATTTTTTGGGATTTTGGGAATTGTGGGAATGCTCACACTGCCTGTTGAGAGCCTTCTGCATGCGGAGGCGCAGCTTCTCCTGCGGGGTCAGCTTGGGCTGCAGGAATTTGGGAATTGGGGTCAGGAAAAGGGGAGGGGTCGGGAATGGCAGCCCCAGGAACCCCCCGAGCCCCAGCCCAGCCAGCCCCAGCCCAGCCCAGGATTTGGGGAAATTTGGGAAGGGGAGATGGGGGAGGGGAACCCGGGAAAAGCAGGAAAATTCAGGAAAATCTGGGAAAAACGGGAAAATCTGGGGGAAAGCAGAAAAATCTGGGGAAAACCAGAAAAATTTGGGGAAAACCAGAAAAATCCGGGAAAAGCAGGAAAAATCTGGGGAAACCCAGGAAAATCTGGGGAAAAGCAGGAAAATTCAGGAAAAACTGGGAAAAACAGGAAAATCTGGGGAAAGAAGAAAAATCTGGGGAAAACCAGAAAAATTTGGGGAAAACCAGAAAAATCTGGGGAAAACCAGAAAAATTTGGGGAAAAGCAGGAAAATTCAGGAAAATCTGGGAAAAACAGGAAAATCTGGGGAAACCAGAAAAATCTGGGTAAATCTAGTGGAATACGGGGAAAATGTGGGAAAAACGTCATGGAAAAAACAGGGGAAAAGCAGGAAAGTCTGGGGGAAATCTAAAAAATCTAAAAAATCTGGGGAAAATTGGGAAAATCTAAAAAATCTGGGAAAATCTGGGGAAATCTAAGAAAATCTAGGAAAATCTGGGGAAATACAGGGAAACACAAGAAAATTTGGGAAAATCTAGGGAAATACGGGAAAATTGGGGAAAATCTGGGAAAAGCAGGGAAAAACTGGGTAAATCCAGAAAATCTGAGGGAAATCTGGGAAAATGTGGGAAAAATCTGGGGAAAATCTGGGAAAAAAATCTAAAAAGATGTGGGAGAATCTGGGGGAAATCTGGGGAAATATGGGAAAAATGTGGGAAAATGTGGGAAAATCTGGGGAAATCCAGGGAAAGGGGCCCCTCCTTTTCCCCCCAGAATCTCCCCAAATGCCAGGAAATTCCCCCCTCCCCACATTCCCGAGGGGATCTCTGGGATTCCCTGGATCCCTGTGGGATTCCCTGGATCCGTGATCCCAAATTTCGGCAGCAATTCCGTTAAAAACAAGGGGAAGTTCCAATTCTTACTGACTTTGGCAGCTCCGGAATCTTTACCAGCGGCAGCGTCGGCCCTGAGGGGAAAATCGGGGGGGAATTGAGAAAAATTGGGGAAAAACTGGGGAATTTGGGGGGAAAATTGGGGGGAAATTTTGGGGGAAATGGGGAGAAATCAGGGAAAAATTGGAGGGGAAATCAGGGAAAAATTGGGAAAATCGGGGGGAAAATTGGGGAATTTGGGGGGAAATTGGGAAAATTGGGGAATTTGGGGGGGGATTGGGAGAATTGGGGGAGAAATTGGGGAAAAATTGGGAAAATCGGTGGAAAACTGGGGGGAAAATTGAAGGGAAATTGGGGGAGAAATCGGGGGAAAATTGGGGAATTTGGGGGTAAAACTGGGGAGAAATTTGAGAGGAAAATTGGAGAAAATTGGGCAGAAAATTTGGGGGGAAATTGGGGAATTTGGGGAGAAAATTGGGGGAAATTGGGGGAAATTGGGAAACTGATCCCAGGGGCATTTAGGGGAGATTTTAGTGGCTTTAGGGGAGATTTTGGGTGATCCCAGAAGGATTTTAGGGGATTTAGAAGATATTTTAGTGGATTTAGGGGATATTTTGAGTGATCCCAGAATGATTTGGGGTGGTCCCAGAGGGATTTTAGATGATCCCAGAAGGATTTAGGGGATATTCTGGGTGACCCCAGAAGGATTTGGGGTGATCCCAGAGGGATTTTAGATGATCCCAGAGGGATTTAGGGGATGTTTAGGTGACCCCAGAAGGATTTTAGGGGATTTAGAGGATATTTTAGGGGATTTAGGGGATATTTTGGGTGACCCCAGAAGGATTTTAGGGGATTTAGGGGATATGGATTTTAGATGATCCCAGAAGGATTTAGGGGATATTTGGGGTGACCCCAGAAGGATTTGGGGTGATCCCAGAGGGATTTAGGGGATCCCAGAGGGATTTTAGATTATCCCAGAAGGATTTAGGGGATATTTGGGGTGACCCCAGAAGGATCTGGGGTGACCCCAGAAGGATTTAGGGGATCCCAGAGGGATTTTAGATGATCCCAGAAGGATTTAGGGGATGTTTAGGTGACCCCAGAAGGATTTAGGGGATATTTGGGGTGACCCCAGAGGGATTTGGGGTGACCCCAGAGGGATTTGGGGTGATCCCAGAGGGATTTAGGGGATGTTTAGGTGACCCCAGAAGGATTTCGTGCATTCAGGGACATTTTGGATTTTGCCCAATTCCCGCCTTTCCCGCTCACTTTTTCAGCTTCTCTCCGAGGGCGGGCGAGGCCGGGGCGCGCGGCGGGGCCTTGTCCCGGGCTCCCGGCGGGCTCTGGGACCGGGACCGGGATCGGGACCGGGACCGGGACCGGGAGAGGCTCCGGGAGGGGCTGCGGGAGCGGCTGCGGGAGCGGCTGCGGGAGTCGCTGCGGCTGCTGCGGCTCTGGCTGCTCCAGCGGCGCCACGAGCGCAGCGAGCGCCGCGAGCGGCTCCTGCGGGGAACACGGCGGGATACGCTCAGCAACTGGGACAAACTGGGACAAACTGGGGTGAACCGGGCCCAAACCAGGGCCAAACTGGGCCCTAACCAGGCCCAAACTGGTGTGAACTGGGCCCAAACCAGTGTGAAATCAGTTCCAAACCAGGCCCAAACCGTTCCCAAACCGGTCTGAAGCAGTCCCAGCCAGTCTGAACCAGTCCCAAACCGTTCCCAAACCGGTCTGAAGCAGCCCCAAACCAGTCTGGACCAGTCCCAAACCGTTCCCAAACCAGTCTGAACTAGTCCTAGGCAGTCTGAACCAGCCTCAAACTGGTCTGAATCAGTCCCAAACCATTCCCAAACCGATCTGAACCAGTCCCAGCCAGTCTGAACCAGTCCCAAATCGCTCCCAAACCAGTCTAAACCAGTCCCAACCGATCTGAATCAGTCCCAAACCGGTCTGAATCAGTCCCAAACCATTCCCAAACCGTTCTGAACCAGTCCCAAACTGTTCCCAACCGGGTGCGAACCCATCCAAAACTGGTCCCAGCCACTCTGAACCAGTCCCAAACCGTTTCGAACCAGTCCCAAACCGGTCTGACCCAGTCCCAGCCGGTCTGAACCAGTCCCAAACCGTTTCGAACCAGTCCCAAACTGGTCTGACCCAGTCCCAGCCGGTCTGAACCAGCCCCAAACCGTTCCCGACCAGGTGTGAACCCACCCCAAACCAGTCCCAGCCGGTCTGAACCAGCCCCAAACCGTTCCCAAACCAGGTGAACCCAGTCCTAAACCAGTCCAAACCAGTCCTAACCAGCCCCAAACCGTCTGAACCAGTTCCAGCCAGTCTGAACCAGCCCCAAACCAGTCTGAACCAGTCCCAAACCATTCCCAAACCAGTCTAAACCAGTCCCAACCGATCTGAATCAGTCCCAAACCCCAGCTGCTCTGAACCAGTCCCAAACCGTGTCCACCCCAAACCAGTCCCAGCCGGTCTGGAACCAGTCCCAAACTGTTCCGAACCAGTCCCAAACCGGTCTGACCCAGTCCCAGCTGCTCTGAACCAGTCCCAAACTGTTCCAGTCCCAAACCAGTCCCAAACCAGCCTGAAACCAGTCCCAGTCTGAGCCCCAAACTTCCCAAACTGACCCCAGTCCCAGCCGGTCTGAACCAGCCCCAAACCGTTCCCAAACCGGTCTGACCCAGTCCCAGCCGGTCTGAACCAGTCCCAAACCGCCCCGACCAGGTCCCACCCCAAACCAGTCCCCAAACCGGCCCCAAGTCTGACCCAGTCCCAGCCGGTCTGAACCAGTCCCAAACCGTTCCCAAACCGGTCTGACCCAGTCCCAGCCGGTCCGAACCAGTCCCAAACCGTTCCGAACCAGTCCCAAACCGTTCCCAAACCGGTCTGACCCAGTCCCAGCCGGTCTGAACCAGCCCCAAACCGCTCCGACTCCGGCGCAGGGTCTCACCGCGAGCGGCGGCGCTGGGCGGGTGGCCGCCCGGGGAGGGAGCGGGCGCTGCTGCTCCCGAGCCGCCCCTGAATAGCGCTGAACGGAGCGGAGCGGAGCGGAACGGAGCGCTCGGGAGCGGCGGGGCATGAAAAGGCCCCGGAACGGCGGAAAGCGGGGGAGCTGCGGAATGGCGGGAGCCAGAGCTGCACGAGGAGCTGGAGGAGGAGCGCGAGGAGGAGGAGGTGGAAGAGGAGGAGGAAGAGCGCGCCTGGAAAAGAGAAAATGGGGAGAAATGGGGTTAATGGGGGAATTGGGGGAAAATGGGGGAAATGGGGAATAAAACGGGGAAAAATGGGGGAAAAATAGGGAAAAAATGGGGGGGAAATGGGGAATAAATGGGGAGAAAGTGGGGAATAAAATGGGAAAAAATGGGGGGAAAATTGGGGGATATGGGGGAAAATAGGGAAAATGGGGGAAATGGGGGAAATGGGGAGAAAGTGGGGAATAAAATGGGGAAAAATGGGAGGAAAAAGTGGGAGAAAACTGGGTAAAGGGGGAAATGGGGGAAAATTGGAGAAAAATGGGGGAAAATGGGGGGAAAATGAGGAAAACATGGGGGGAAAATGGGGGGAAAAATGAGGGGGAAATGGGGAGGAAACGGGGAAACCGTGGGGAAACTGTAGGGAAAACATGGGGAAAATATGGGGAAAAATGGGGAAAAGAAAAGGAAGAAATTGGGGAAAAAGGAGGGGAAAGAAAGGGGAGAGAAAAGTGGGGAATAAAGAAATAAATGGTAAAAATGGGGAAACCAGGAGAAAGGATGGGGGAAAACAGGGGAAAAGGAAAAAAAAAAAGGGAAAACAAAGGAAAAAATAGGGGCAGAAAGGAGAAAAACGGAGGGAAATGGGGAAATCAAGAATAAAAAGGGACAGAAAAGGTAAAAACCAAACGGAGAAAGGGAAAAACGGGGAAAACAAAGGAAAATAAAAAAGGGAAGAGGAAAACCATAGGAAAAAAGAGGGAAGAGCCAGAAAAACAAGAAGAAAAAAGGGGTCAAGAAATGGAAAACTAGGGAAAAAATGGGAAAAGCGGGAATAACAATGAAAAATGGGAAAACCAAGAATAAAAAAGAGCAGAAAGGGTAAAACCAGGGGAAAAAGGGAAAAATGGGGAAAACAAAGAAAAAGAAAAAATGGAAGAGCAAGGGGAAAACCATAGGAAAAAAGGGAAAAACCAGAAAAATGAGGAAAAAAAAAGGGATCAGGAAGGGGAAAACCGGGGGGAAAATGGAAAAAACAAGAATAACAAGAAAAAATGGGGAAATCAAGAATAAAAAGGAGCAGAAAGGGTAAAACCAGGGGGAAAAGGGGCGAAGGAGGCAGGGCACGGACCGGGACGCGGCTCTGTGGGCGGGCGCCGAGGCTCCGGGCTGCGCCGAGCGCTGCCGCTCCCGGGAACTGCGGCTCTTGCCGGCGATGGCGGCGCTGGAGGCCGCGGCCGCCTCCTCGTCGCTGCCGCCGAAGCTGGTGATGAAGGTGATCTTCTCCTCGTGCCCCAGCGAGGGCGTCCGCGAGCGGGAGCGCGACTCCGAGCTGGACTCCGACGGGGAGCTGCGGCGGTAGGGGAAGCACGGGGGAAATGGGAGTTGGGAGGGAGTTCTGAGGGGGAAATGGGAGTTCTGAGGGGGATTCTGAGGGGAATTGAGGGGGAATTCTGAGGGGAATTCTGAGGGGAAACGGGAGTTCTGAGGAGGATTCTGAGGGGAAAATGGGAATTCTGAGGGGAAATGGAGTTCTGAGGGGAATTCTGAGGGGAAACGGGAGTTCTGAGGAGGATTCTGAGGGGAAAATGGGAATTCTGAGGGGAAATGGAGTTCTGAGCGGGGTTCTGAGGGGAAAATGGGAATTCTGAGGGGGAAATGGGAGTTCTGAGGGGGAATGGAGTTCTGAGGGGGAATGGAGTTCAGAGGGGAATTCTGAGGAGAAAATGGGCATTCTGAGGGGGATTCTGAGGGGAAAAGGGGAATTCTGAGAGGGAATGGAGTTCTGAGGATGAATGGAGTTCTGAGGGGAATTCTGAGGGGGAATGTGAGTTCTGAGAGGACATGGGAATTCTGAGGGGAAACAGGAAGCCTGAGTGGGAATTCTGACGGGAAATGGGAGTTCTAAGGGAAAATTCTGAGGGGGAATGGGAGTTCTGAGGGGGAATTGAGGGGGAATTCTGAGGGGAAATGCAAGTTCTGAGGTGGATTCTGAAGGGGAAAATGGGAATTCAGAAGGGAAATGGGAGTTCTGAGGGAAAATGGAGTTCTGAGGGGTATTCTGAGGGGGGAATTCAAAGGGGGAACTGAGGGGAATTCAGAGGGGGATTCTGTGGGGAATTCTGAGGGGGAATTGAGGGAAAATTCTGAGGGGAAATGGGAATTCTGAGAGGAATTCTGAGGGGGAAAGGGAGTTTTGAGGGGGAATGGGAAATCTGAGGGGAAATGGGAACTTTGAGGGGGAATTTGAGTTCTGAGGAGGAATGTGAGTTCTGAGCAGGAATTCTGAGGGGAAATGGTAGATCTGAGAGAAAATGGGGATTCTGAGGGGAAATTGGAGATCTGAGTGGGAACTCTGAGGGGAAATGGGAATTCTAAGCAGGAATTCTGAGGGAAATGAGAATTCTGATCTGTTACCGTTTATAGGGGTCATAGGTGGGGCTGTCCCGGCGGGCGTAGCTGTGGGAGAAAAAATTGAGATTTGGGGGAAAATTGGTGAGATTTGTGGGAAAATTGGTGGGATTCAGTGTAAAAATGGGATTTGGGAATGAACAGTTGAGATTTTGAGGAGGATTTGGGAAAAAATTGATGGGATTTTGGGATAGAAATGAGATTGAGAATGACGAAGTTGGGATTTGGGATAAAAGTGCTGTGATTTACGGGAAAAATGCTGGGATTTAGGGAAAAAATGGGATTGGAATGAAAACGTTGGGATTTGGGGGAGAAATGTTGGGATTTGGGGGAGAAATGTTGTGATTCAGGAAAAAATCCTGAGATTGGGCGTAAAAATCAGATTCAGGATAAAAATGTTGGTATTACCTAGGGTAATGTTGAGGTTTGGATAAAAATGTTGGGATTTGGGATGAAAATGTCAGGAATTGGGATAAAAATGTTGGAATTGGGGGTGAAAAATCTGGGAATCTCACCTGGGGGGGCTGATTTTCCGGCCTTTCAGCCGCTTCTCCCGGAATTCCCGGCGCTGCCGGCGGGAGCGGCGGCCCTGGGGAAAGGATTGGGGATCAGGAAGGGATTTTTTTGGGATTTTCCAAGGGGAAATTCCCTTTTTTTTTCCAGGTTTTTCCCTCACCGAGTACATGGCCTTCTCCTCCTCCAAGGCTTTGGCGTTTTTGATGGCTTCGGCCTCTTCCTTGTCCTTCCTCAGCATCCTTTTTCCAGGGGAAAAAAAAAGTGGGATCAGGGCGGGATTTTTGGGGAGATACAGAATTCCAAGGGAAAGGGGGAGCCCTGAGGCAGAATTTCAGGAGAAAAGGGATTTTCAAGGCAGAATTTCAGGGGGAAATGGGATTTTCAATGCGGAATCTCAGGGGGAAAATGGGATTTTCAATGCAGAATCTCAGGGGAAAGGCAAAGTCTGGAAAAATGGGGGAATCCTCAGAGAAAAAGGGGGAACCTGAGCCAGAATTCCAAGGAAAAATGGGAACTCTGAGGGAGAATCCCCATGAACAAAGGGAGCTCCAAGCCAAAATCTCAGGGAGAAGAGAAAATCAGGAAAAATGGGCGGGATCATCAGTAAAAAACAGAGAGCTCTGAGCCAGAATTCCAAGGAAAAATGGGATTCTCAAGCCAGGATTTCAGGGGAAAAGGGAGAGCCTGGAAAAAAGTGGGGAGCTCTGAGGCAGAATCCCAGGAAAAATGGGATAGGTAAGAAAGAATCTTGAGGAAAAATGGGATTCCCAGGAGATAATCCTGAGAAAACCAGGATTTCCAGGAGAGAATCCAAACAAAAAATGGGATTTCCAAGATAGAATCCTGAGGAAAAAAGGGATTTCTTGGAGAGAATCTCAAAAGAAAAATGATATTTCCAAGAAAGAATTAAAAAAAAAAATTAAAAAAAAAAATGGATTTCTGGGAGAGAATCCAGAGGAAAAATGGGATTTCCAGGAGAGAATCCTGAGAGAAAAAAGTGATTTCTACGAGAAAATTTCAAAGAAAAATGGTATTTCCAGAAAAGAATTAAAAAAATATATATATTTCCAGGAGACAATCCTGAGAAAAACGGGATTTCCAGGAGAGAACCTTGAGAATCAAAGGGATTTCCAGGAGAGAATCCCAAAGCAAAAATGGGATTTCCAGGAGAGAATCCCAAATTAAAACAGGATTCCAGAGCCCAAATCCCAAGGAAAAGTGGGAGTTCTCCCCAGGCTGGTTTAGGGGGAGGCTCCCGTCTTTTCCCGAGTTTTTCCCGAGTTTTTCCCGAGTTTTTTCCGGGATGTACCTGACGAAATCCCCCTCGGCCATGCCGTAGGTGGTGGCCTGCTTGTTGAGATCAGCCACTTGCTCCTGGTTCAGCTCATCCACGTCCACTTCCACATCTGGAAAAACGGGGAAAAATCCGGAATGGCGGCCGGGCGCGCGGCCGGGGCTGCGCTTCGGCCCTGCCGATCCGTTACCGATATCCGGGATCACGCCGTCCTCGTCCGTGTTGGAATCCTCCTCGAGTCCTCCTCGTCCCCCTCGCTTCTCAGGGAATTCTCCAGCTCCTCCACCGTGCTGTCCTCGTAGGTGTAGCCTATGGAAGCCTTTTTTTCCGCCAGCCTGGGGGAGTTTGGGGACACAAATCCCTCCATCCCGGGGATTTCCTCCCACGGGGAGGGTCCCTCGGGAGTGCGGAGAGCCCCGAGGAGGGAAAACGGGAATTCGGAGGGGAAAAGGGAATTCTGAGGGGAAACGGGAATTCTGAGGGGAAACGGGAATTCTGAGGGGAAACGGGAAAGGTGAGAGGGAATTCAGAGGGAAAATGGGAATTCAGAGGGAAAATGGGAATTCTGAGGGAAAACGGGAATTCTGAGGGGAAACGGGAATTCTGAGGGGAAACGGGAATTCTGAGGGGAAATGGGAAAGGTGAGAGGGAATTCAGAGGGAAAATGGGAATTCTGAAGGAAAATGGGAAAGGTCAGAGGGAATTCAGAGGGAAAATGGGAATTCTGAGGGAAAACGGGAATTCTGAGGGGAAACGGGAATTCAGAGGGAAAATGGGAATTCTGAGGGAAAACGGGAATTCTGAGGGAAAATGGGAATTCTGAAGGAAAATGGGAAAGGTGAGAGGGAATTCAGAGGGAAAATGGGAATTCGGAGGGAAAATGGAAATTCTGACAGAAAATGGGAAAGGAGAGGGAATTCAGAGGAAAAATGGGAATTCAGAGGGAAAATGGGAATTCTGAGCTGGAATTCTGAGGGAAAATGCGATTTCCAAGCCAGAATTCCAAAGAAAAATGGAAGCCCTGAAACAGAATCCCAAGGCAAAACAGGAATCCCAAGCCAGACCCCCAAGCAAAACCAGAAGCCCTTCCCAGGATGGTTTTGGGGGAGATTCCAGCAAAGGAGTGAGGGGAAAACTGGGGTTGGGGGGGTTATCCCAGAATTAGGATCATTCCCGAGGGTGTGGGGGTGCATTCCTGGTGTTTTCCCACCCGGAATTCTGATTTTTTTCTTTCCCCCCTCACTTTTTCTTCTCGTCCTCGTTGGGTTTCTGGAGGCCCCCGTAGAGTTCGTCGATGTAGATCTGGTACAGGCACTGCTCCTCCGAGACTGGCATCGGGAATTCGGATCAAATCACTCCTGAATTCCCAAAACCACCCCCAGGAATTCCCAAAAAACCACCCCCAGGAATTCCCAAAAAAAAACCAGGGAGAAAGGGACTCACTGCCAGCAAAGTCGTTCTGCACCAGGCCCCGGTAGCGCTCGTAGTTGCATTTGCGCTCGTCCGATTCCTGCTCGGGGGAGCTGGAAAAATGGGAATTGTGAGGGGATTTTGGGATCAAAACGGGGATTTTTGGAATTAAAAGCAGATTTTAGGGATCAAAGAATGATTTTGTGCTAAAAAAAGCTGGATTTGGGGGAAAAAAGGGGGATTTTTAGGGATCTCCCCACTCGTAGTTGCATTTGCGCTCGTCCGATTCCTGCTCGGGGGAGCTGGAAAAATGGGAATTATGAGGGGATTTTGGGATCAAAACGGGGATTTTGGGAATTAAAAGTGGATTTTGGGATCGAATGGTGGATTTGGGGGGAAAAAAGGTGGATTTTGGGGAGTAAAAGGAGGATTTTGGGGGCTTCCCCTCTTGTAGTTGCATTTGCGCTCGTCCGATTCCTGCTCAGGGGAGCTGGAAAAACGAAAATTGTGAGGGGATTTTGGGATCAAAATGGGAATTTTGGGAATTAAAAGCAGATTTTAGGGATCAAAGAATGATTTTGTGCTAAAAAAAGCTGGATTTGGAGGAAAAAAGGGGGATTTTTAGGCATCTCCCTGCTCATAGTTGCATTTGGACTCACATGATTCCTGCTCCAATGAGCTGGGAAAACGGGAATTGTGAGGGGATTTTGGGATCAAAATAGGGATTTTGGGGATTAAAGGTGGATTTTAGGGATCAATTAATAATTTGTGCTAAAAAAAAAGTTGGATTTGAGGGGGGAAAAGGGGGATTTTTAGGGGTCTTCCACTTGGAGCTGCATTTGTGCTCATCCGATTCCTGCTCTGGGTTCCTGAAAAAATGGGAATTCTGAAGGAATTTTGGGTTCAAAATGGGTGTTTTGGGGTTCAATGCGAGATTTTGGGGATCCAATGTGGATTTTAGGGATTTAAAAGGGGATTTTAAGGATCCAAAATGCATTCTGTGCTAAAAGAAGAGATATTTTACATCTCCAAAGGGGGATTTTGGCACTCAAATGCAGATTTTTACAGATCCAAGGTAGAACTTTGGGATTCAAACAGGAATTGTTGGAATCCCAGATGGATTCTGGGGACCCAAAGCAGAATTCCAAAAGATTTTCCAAGATCAAATGCAGATTTTGGGCTCAAAACACAGACTTAGGACCCTCCCCTCACCCAGCTCTGGTGGGATCCCAGCCCAAAATTGTCGGGAATTTTTTGGGAATGTTGGGAATTTTTGGGAATGTTGGGAATTTTTTGGGACTCTTACGTGGGGCTGAGCAGGGCCGGGGTGTACATGGGGATGAAATCCAGGTGAGCGGACGTCGAACCTGTCAATCATGTTGTTGGTGTCCCCTGCCAGGCATCCTGCCAGGAAAACCAATTTGGGAATGGGAAAAATCCTGGAATTCCCACCCTGAATGGTCAGAATTCCCCTCCTTTCCTTCAGGGAAAAAAAAAAAAAGAGAAAAAAAAAGGAGAGAAGACTCCTGAAAAAACTAAACTTTCCTAGGATTTATGGATTTAAATCAGGTTAAATTTAATTTTGTGGCAAAATTGGGATTTATCCAGCCCTGGGGGTGATTCCAAGGTGGGGATCCCATGGAATTTTCTCCCTGGAATGAAAAGAATTCCTCCCTTTCCTTCAAACAAAAATGATGACTCCAATAAAACCTGAATTCCTCCCAGATTTGCCTAAAACCACCCAAATTCCAACCTCTGGAAAATCCAGGATTTCTCCAGCCCCATTTGGGTGATTCCAGGAATATTCCAGAATTAATTCCATGGCACTTTCTCCTTGGAATTCTCCCTTTCCCATCACCAAAAAATGGGAACAGCAGCTCCAAATCCTCTCGGATTTACCAAAACCCCCCAAATTCCAACCCCTGGAAATTCCAGGATTTCTCCATCTCTGTTTGATTGATCCCAGAAATATTCCAGGAATAATTCCATGGAATTTTCTCCTTGAAATGAGCAGAATTCTCCTTTTCCTTCAGAAAAAAATGGGAGTGATGACTCCAATAAAAACCCGAATTCTCCCCAGATTTTCCTAAAACCACCCAAATTCCAGTCCCTGGAAATTCCAGGATTTCTCCATCCCCATCTGGGTGATCCCAGGAATATTCCAGGAATAATTCCACGGAATTTCTACCTGGAATTAACAAAATTCCCCCTTTCCCATCATCAAAAAATGGGAACTGTGGCTCCTAATCCTCCCAGATTTGCCTAAAACCACCCGAATTTCAATCCCTGGAAATTCCAGGATTTCTCCATCCCTGTTTGGGTGACCCCAGGACCAATCCCATGGAATTCCATTGGGAATTCTGGCCCAGGCTCTCACATGTTGACGGGGCTCTCGGCCGCCAGCGCCACGGCAGAGTCCAGGTGCACTTTGCAGGCCCGGCCGTGCACCTGCAGGAACTGGGCCGGGTCCTTTTTCTGGGAAAAACAGGAAAATTCCGGGAATTAGGAATGGGGAAATGATCCCAGAGGAAGGGGGGAAAGGGGGAGGATTCCTGGGAATGCTGGGGTTTGGGAAGGGAGGGGATGGGATGGAGGGAAAAGGGGAGTTTGGGGCGGAATTCCAAGGAAAAAGGGGGATTTCGGTCTCTAAATTGGGACAGGGAGGCCTCAAAATGGGACAGGGAGCCCCCAAACTGGGAAAGGAGTCCCCAAAATGGGAAAGGGACACCCCAAACTGGGAAAGGAGTCCCCAAAATGGGAAAGGGACACCCCAAACTGGGAAAGGAGTCCCCAAAATGGGGACACCCCAAACTGGGAAAGGAGTCCCCAAACTGAGAAAGAAGTCCCCAAACTGGGACAAGGACACCCCGAACTGGTTCTGGGTCCCCCCAGACTGATTCAGGTCCACCCAAACTGGTTCTGGCTGGGTTCCAGCTGGGACTCAGCCGGGTTCCAGCCCGGTTCCAGCCCGATTCCAGCCCGGTCCCAGCCCAGTTCCAGCCCGGTCCCAGCCCGGTCCCAGCCCGGTTCCAGCCTGGTTCCCCAGCCCGGTCCCAGCCCGGTTCCAGCCCGGTTCCAGCCCAGTCTCAGCCCGGTCCCAGCCCGGTTCCAGCCCGGTCCCAGCCCAGTTCCAGCCCGGTCCCAGCCCGGTTCCAGCCCGGTCCCAGCCCGGTCTCAGCCCGCTCCCAGCCCGGTTCCAGCCCGGTTCCAGCCCGGTCCCAGCCAGTCCCAGCCCGGTTCCAGCCCAGTTCCAGCCCAGTCCCAGCCCAGTTCCAGCCCTGTCCCAGCCCAGTTCCAGCCCAGTCTCAGCCCGCTCCCAGCCCGGTCCCAGCCCAATTCCAGCCCGGTCCCAGCCCACTCCCAGCCCTGTCCCAGCCCAGTCCCAGCCCAGTCCCAGCCCGGTCCCAGCCCGGTCCCAGCCCGGTCCCAGCCCGGTTCCAGCCCAGTTCCAGCCCAGTCCCAGCCCGGTCCCAGCCCAGTCCCAGCCCAGTCTCAGCCCGGTCCCAGCCCGGTTCCAGCCCGGTCCCAGCCCAGTCTCAGCCCGGTCCCAGCCCGGTTCCAGCCCGGTCCCAGTCCGGTCCCAGCCCGGTTCCAGCCCGGTTCCCCAGCCCCACTCACGATTTTCTCGTAGTACTCGCGGCGGCGCTCGGCGCGTTTCTTGTAATCCACCATCATCCCCCGCAGCTTGCGCTCGTGCTTGCGCGCCTCGTGCCACATCCTGCCGCCCCCCAGAGGGATCTGGAACCTTCCAGAAGGGCTCCGAAATTTCCACAAGGGCCCAGAAAATTCCAGAGGGGCCGGGGAAGGGGGGGAAGGAAGGGGCAGGAGGAGGAAGGGAGGAGGAGATCCCTGGGGAGGAAAAAAAAAAAAACAGGATTTAGAGATGTGGGGAATTGTGAAATTGGGAATAAAAAATGGGAATGAAGGGTGGAAATTGGGAATGAAAAGCTGGGAATGAAGGGAAAATTGGGAATAACATGGGGGAAATTGGGAATTCAAAAATGGGAATGAAGGGGGAAATTGGGAATTTAAAAATGAGAATGAAGGGGAAAATTGGGAATTTAAAAATGGGAACGAAGAGAGGGGAAATTGGGAATTTAAGAATGGGAATGAAGGGTGAAATTGGGAAGGAGGGAGGAGAAACTGGGAATTAAATAACGGGAATAAAGGGGGAAATTTGGAATAAAAAACTGGGAATAAAGGGGGGAATCGGGAATTAAAAATAGGGGAAAAGAAGGGAATGGGAAATTAAAAATGGGAATAAAGGGGGGAATCGGGAATTAAAAGCTGGGAAGGAAGGGGAAGATTTGGAATAACATGGGGGAAAACTGGGAATTAAGACCTGGGAATAAAGAGAGGAAATTGGCAAGGAAGGGGGAAACTGGGAATTTAAAAATGGGAATGAATGGAGAGAATGGGAATTTCAAACATGGTGAAATAAGGGGGAAATGGGAATTTTAATAACGGAATAAAGGCGGGAAATGGGACTTTTAAAATGGGAATACGGGGGACGACCGAAATCGGAATTTAAAAATGGGGGTAAAGGAGAAAATGAGAATAGAAACAGGAATAAAAATAGGAAAGTGGGAATAAAAGGGAAATGGGAAATAGGACAGGGAATGGGGAAAAATGGGGAAGAAATGGAAAGGAGAGGGAATGGGAAGAAGAAAAACGGGAATAACGGCGGGAAAAGGAAAGGGAAAATCGGGAATGCGCGGGGAGAGGGAGGGAGGAGGGGAAGGCCCCGGTGCGGGGGGAGCGGCCCTGAGGGGGCGGGGGGCTCGGGGGGCTCAGTGCAGGGGGAATGCCCCCCGGGGGTAATGAGGGAGTTAATGAAGACGCTAATTAGGGGTTAATGAGGGCATTAATTAATGGAGGAGGGCCTCGCCGCCGGCGCCGCTCACCGCCCTCCGCGCCGGCCGGAAGTGGAAGTGATGAGCGGAAGCGGAAGTGGAGGAGAATAAGAAGAAGGGCGGGGCCTAAATGCGGAGAGACGCTGTGGGCGGGGCTTGATGTCAGAACGAGGCTGGGAGGGGTTTGGGGCGTGGCTTAGTGTCAAAACGAGGCTGGGGCTGTTTTGGGGGTGCGGCTTGGTATCAGAACGAGGCTGAGGAGGGGTTTGGGGCGTGGCCTGGTATCAGAACGAGGCTGGCGTAGGTTGGGGGCGTGGCTTGGTGTCAGAACGAGGCTGGATTGAACTTTGGGGGCGTGGCTTCGGCGTCAGAACGAGGCTGGGGTTGGTTTGGGGGCGGGGTTTGGGGTCAGAACGAGGCTGGGGTTGGTTTGGGGGCGAGGTTTGGCGTCAGAACGAGGCTGGGGTTGGTTTGGGGGCGTGGCTTGGTGTCAGAACGAGGCTGGGGTTTGCTTGGGGGCGGGGTTTGGGGTCAGAACGAGGCTGAGGCGGGGCCTGATTTGGGCGTGGTTTGATTTGTGGGCGTGGCCTGCGCTGTTCCTCTTCCGGGTTCTATTCCCAGTTTGATACTGGGATAGACTGGTCCCATTCCCGGTCCCTCCCGGTTCCCAAAAAACAACTCCTGGATGTCCATCCATGGCTTTATTTCGCCCAAAATCTGAGAATTCCACCCCAAATCCCGGAATTCTGCCCAACAATTCCCAGAATTCCACCCCAAAAAATCCCGGAATTTTCCCCCAAAATTACAAGAATTCCACCAAAAATCCTGGAATTCCACCCAAAATCCCAGAATTCTGCCCAAAATCCCAGAAATTTCCCGCAAAATGCTGGAATTCTGCTCAAAAACCCTGAAAATTCCACCCAATATCCCAGGAATTCTGCCCAAAATTTCAGGAATTCCACCCAAATTCCCGGAATTCCGCCCAAATTCCCGGAATTCCCCCAAAATCCCGGGATGGGGGATCCCTCCTATAAATATAGTGCAAAAAAAAAAAACCCCAAAAATCGAGAGGGGAAAAAAAATGTGGGAATTTCCCAAAATCCCGGGGGTCAGCCAGCCCAGGACCCGAATTTCTGGGATATGGAGAGAAAAAAAAAAAAAAAAAAAAAATCTGAAATCCTCCTGCGGGAATTTTGGGAATTTCGAAGGGATTTTGGGAGGATTTTTTGGGGAATTTTGAGAGATTTTTGGGGAAATTTTGGGAAATTTTGAGGGATTTTGGGGGGATTTTTTGGGGATTTTTGGGGAATTTTTAGGAGGAATTTGAGGAAATTTTGGGGGAATTTTTGGGAATTTTGGGGGGGATTTTTTGGGAATTCTCAGCCCTCCCCCCCCGGGAACATGTGGGATCCAACCAGGCTGGAAATTGGGGGTCTCCATTGGGGGGCTCCGCCAGCAGCTCCGGGCCCGGGAAAATCGGGAATTCCGGGAATTCCGGGGCGGAAAAAACCGGGGGAAAAGGCGGGGGGGCAAAGGGGGGGAAAATTTGGGGGAGGGGCTCCAGAGGCTCCGGGTCCGGGGGAAAGCGGCGTCTGCAGAGGGAAAACAGGAATTTTGGGGAAAAATGGGAATTTTCGGCGGGAAAATGGGATTTTGGGAGGAAATCGGGAATTTTTGGGGAAATTGGGAATTTTAGGGGAAAAAAATGGGATTTGGGGAAGGAAATTGGGGATTTTGGGGGAAAATTGGGAATTTTTGGGTGGAAAAAAAGGAATTTTGGGAGAAAACTGAGAATTCTTGGGGGAATGGGATTTGGGGGAATTTTGGGGAAATTGGGAATTTTCGGAAAATTGGGAATGTTGGGGAGGGAAATTGGGGTTTTTGGGGGGATTCAGAATTGGGGGGGAAATCGGGTATTTTTGGGGGGAAAATTGGGAATTTTGGGAGAAAACTGGGAATTCTGGGGGGAAAATTGGAATTTTGGGAGGGAAATTGGGAATTCTTAGGGGGATTGGGAATTTTGGGGAAAATTGGAATTTTGGGGGGCATGTGGGATTTTTTGAAAAAGGATTGGGGAAATTGGGATTTGGGGAAAATGAGATTTTTGGGGAGATTTGAGGGGGAAATGTGGGATTTTGGGGAGGGAAAAATTGGGATTTTTAGGAGGGAAAATGGGATTTTTGGGGGGGTAAATTGGGATTTTGGGGGGATTGGGATTTGGGGAGGGAAATGGGGTTTGAGGAGGGGGAAATTTGGGATTTGGGGGTTTGGGGGTCGCACCTGGGGGGCCCAGGGGGAGGAAATGCTCCAGGTACCCCGGGCTTCTTCCTGCGCTTGGCCTCGATCCCAAACGGGTCTGGGGGGAGAATTCCCCAAATTTCCCCAAAAATCCCCAAAAACGCCAAAATCTCCCCAAAATCCCTCCCCAGAATTCCCCCAAATCTCCTCAAATTCATCCCAAATCCCCTCAAATCCTCCCAAATTTCCCCAAATTCCCCCAAATCCCCCAGACCCTCCCAAATCTCCTCAAATTTCCTGAAATTTTCCCTAAATTTCCTCAAATTCATCCCAAATTTCCCCTCGAATTCCCCCAAACTTCCCCCCAAATCCCTCCCAGTCCCTCTCAGTTCCCTCCCATTCCCATCCCAGTCTATCCCAGTCCATCCCAGTCCATCCCAGTCTATCCCAGTCCCTCCCAGTCTCATCTCAGTCTATCCCAGTCTATCCCAGTTCCTCTCAATCCCCTCCCAGTTCCTCCCAGTCCATCCCATTCCCATCCCAGTCCCATCCCATTCCCATCCCATTCCCATCCCAGTCCCATCCCAGTTCCCTCCCAGTCCATCCCAGTCCCTCCCAGTTCCCTCCCAGTCCCATCCCAGTCCATCCCAGTCCCTCCCAGTTCCCTCCCAGTCCCATCCCAGTCCATCCTAGTCCCTCCCAGTTCATCCCAATCCCCTCCCAGTTTATCCCATTCCCATCCCAGTTTATCCCAGTCCCTCCCAGTCCCTCTCAGTTCCCTTCCAGTCTCATCTCAGTCTATCCCAGTCCATCCCAATCCCCTCCCAGTTCCTCCCAGTCCCTCCCAGTCCCACCTGACCCCGAGAGCTCCTCCAGCACGTCGGGCATTCCTCGCTTGCGCTTCACCTGCACCCCGTAGGCGTCTGGGGGAGCACCGGGAGTTCATTAATTACAGCCGGGAATTCATTAATTACAGCCGGGAGTTAATTAATTGCAGCCGGGAATTCATTAATTATAACCGGGAATTCATTAATTACAGCCGGGAGTTAATTAATTACAGCCGGGAGTTCATTAATTATAACCGGGAATTCATTAATTACACCCGGGAATTACAGCCGGGAAACACCAGGAATTACAGCCGGGAATTACCAGGAATTATAACTGGGAATTACCGGGAATTACAGCCAGGAAACATTGGGAATTACAGTGGGAAACACAAGGAATTACAACCAGGAAACACCAGGAATTACAACTGGGAATTACCGGGAATCACCGGGAATTACATCCGGGAATTACACCGGGAATTACCGGGAATTACACCCGGGAATTACAGTGGGAAACACCAGGAATTACAGCCGGGAATTACCAGGAATTCCTGGTAATTCCCAGTGTCCATTCCCGGTATTCCAGGTGGTTATTCCCGGCATTCCCGGTGCCATTCCCGGTGTTTCCCGGTCCGTACCGGTGTCCCGGGGCAGGTAGGTGAAGCGGAACCCCTCGCTGCGCACGCTGTCCGTCAGGCGCTGCAGGAACACCTGAACTGCGCCTGTACCTGTACCTGTACCTGTACCTGTACCTGTACCTGTACCCATTCCCGGTGTTTCCCGGTAATCCCCGGTCCGTACCGGTGTCCCGGGGCAGGTAGGTGAAGCGGAACCCCTCGCTGCGCACGCTGTCCGTCAGGCGCTGCAGGAACACCTGAACTGCACCTGTACCTGTACCTACACCTGTACCTACACCTGTAGCCATTCCCGGTAATCCCCGGTAATTTCCGGTCCGTACCGGTGTCCCGGGGCAGGTAGGTGAAGCGGAACCCCTCGCTGCGCACGCTGTCCGTCAGGCGCTGCAGGAACACCTGAACTGCACCTGTACCTGTACCTGTACCTGCACCTGTACCCATTCCCGGTAATCCCGGTCCGTACCCGGTGTCCCGGGCAGGTAGGTGAAGCGGAACCCCTCGCTGCGCACGCTGTCCGTCAGGCGCTGCAGGAACACCTGAACTGCACCTGTACCTGTACCTGTACCTGTACCTACACCTGTACCCACACCTGTAGCCATTCCCGGTAATCCCCGGTGTTTCCCGGTCCGTACCGGTGTCCCGGGGCAGGTAGGTGAAGCGGAACCCCTCGCTGCGCACGCTGTCCGTCAGGCGCTGCAGGAACACCTGAACTGCCCCTGTACCTGCACCTGTACCTACACCTGTACCCATTCCCGGTAATCCCGGTCCGTACCGGTGTCCCGGGCAGGTAGGTGAAGCGGAACCCCTCGCTGCGCACGCTGTCCGTCAGGCGCTGCAGGAACACCTGAACTGCACCTGTACCTGTACCTGTACCTGCACCTGTACCCATTCCCGGTAATCCCGGTCCGTACCGGTGTCCCGGGCAGGTAGGTGAAGCGGAACCCCTCGCTGCGCACGCTGTCCGTCAGGCGCTGCAGGAACCCCTGAACTGCACCTGTACCTGTACCTGTACCTACACCTGTACCCATTCCCGGTAATCCCCGGTCCGTACCGGTGTCCCGGGGCAGGTAGGTGAAGCGGAACCCCTCGCTGCGCACGCTGTCCGTCAGGCGCTGCAGGAACACCTGAACTGCCCCTGTACCTGTACCTGCCCCTGTACCTGTACCTGTACCCATTCCCGGTGTTTCCCGGTCCGTACCGGTGTCCCGGGGCAGGTAGGTGAAGCGGAACCCCTCGCTGCGCACGCTGTCCGTCAGGCGCTGCAGGAACACCTCCACCTGCACGGGCTCGCGCAGCTCCAGGTGCGCGTAGGGCGGCGTGCGCAGCACGATCGCCACCTGCCGGTGAACGTCGGCCTGCGAGAAATCGGCCCGCGCCTCCCAGGACTCCCGGCGGAAAATCACCGCGATGTCCTCTGGGAACAACAATTTGGGATTATTTGGGAATTTGGGAATTTGGGGTGTGGGATCGGGATTTGGGGTGTGGGAATGTGGGGAATGGGAGAAATCGGCCCGCGCCTCCCAGGACTCCCGGCGGAAAATCACCGCGATGTCCTCTGGGAACAACAGAGAGTTTGGGAATTTGGGAAATTGGGAATTGGGGAATTTGAGATTTGGGGTGTGGGAATGTGGGGAATGGGAGAAATCGGCTCGAGCTTCCCAGGACTCCTGGCAGAAAATCACTGCCATGTCCTCTGGGAACAACAATTTGGGAATTTGGGAATTTGGGAATTTGGGAATTGGGGTGTGGGATCGGGATTTGGGGTGTGGGAATGTGGGGAATGGGAGAAATCGGCCTGAGCCTCCCGGGACTCCCGGCGGAAAATCACCGCCATGTCCTCTGGGAACGAGAATTTGGGAATTTGGGAATTTGGGAATTTGGGGAATTTGGGAATTTGGGAATTTGGGAGTTTGGGGTAAGGGAATGGGAGAAATCGGTCTGAGCCTCCCAGGACTCCCGGCGAAAAATCACCGCGATGTCCTCTGGGAACGACAATTTGGGAATTTGGGAATTGGGGAATTTGGGAATTTGGGAATTTGGGATTTGGGGTGTGGGAATGTGGGGAATGGGAGAAATCGGCTCGAGCTTCCCAGGACTCCCGGTGGGAAATCACCGTGATGTCCTCTGGGAATGAGAATTCGGGATTGGTTGGGAATTTGGGATTTTGGGATCAGGAATGTGGGAATTTGGGAGTTTGGGATTTGGGAATGTGGGGTTTGGGGCATGGGAATGTGGGATTGGGATATGGGTTGGGAATGGGAGGGTGCCCCAGATGAGCCCAGGTGTCCCCAAACTCCTCCCAGCTGTGCCCAGCTGTGCCCAGGTGCCCCCAGCTGTGCCCAGGTGTATCCCAGGTGTGCCCAGCTGTGCCCAGGTGTCCCCAGGTGTGTCCCAGCTCCCCCAGCTGTGCCCAGGTGTATCCCAGGTGTCCCCAGGTGTGTCCCAGCTCCCCCAGCTGTGCCCAGGTGTATCCCAGGTGTGTCCCAGGTGTGCCCAGCCGTGCCCAGGTGTATCCCAGGTGTCCCCAGGTGTATCCCAGGTGTCCCCAGGTGTGTCCCAGCTCCCCCAGCTGTGCCCAGGTTTATCCCAGCTGTGCCCAGATGTATCCCAGGTGTGCCCAGGTGTGTCCCAGCTCCCCCAGCTGTCCCCAGGTGTATCCCAGGTGTGCCCAGGTGTATCCCAGGTGTCCCCAGGTGTATCCCAGCTGTGCCCAGGTGTATCCCAGGTGTCCCCAGGTGTGTCCCAGCTCCCCCAGCTGTGCCCAGGTGTATCCCAGGTGTGTCCCAGCTGTGCCCAGGTGTCCCCAGGTGTGCCCAGGTGTGTCCCAGCTGCCCCAGCTGTGGCCAGCTGTGCCCTCAGGTACCTTTCTGCACCTTGTCGCAGAGCAGGTACAGCTCCTCCCCCCCCGTGCAGGGGCCGCTCTCCTTGTTCATGCGGCAAATGCGCAGCTCCGACGTGTTCGTGGATTCTGGGAACGGCGGAAATTCGGGAACCGGGAAATCAGGAACCCGGCCCCGCTTCAGGAATTTGGGGGATTTTTGGGGAATTTTTTTGGAATTTTTTTGGAATTTTTTTGGAAATTTTTTGGAATTTTTTTGGAATTTTTTTTTAATTTTTTTGGAATTTTTTCTGATTTTTTTTGGAATTTTTTGGGGAATTTTTTCTGATTTTTTTGGAATTTTTTTTCTGATTTTTTCCTGATTTTTTGGGATTTTGGGGGATTTTTTAACTGATTTTTGGGGGTTTTTTTGGGATTTTTTTCAGATTTTTGGGGATTTTTTTGGGATTTTTTTCTGATTTTTTTGGGGAATTTTTTGGGAATTTTTTCTGATTTTTGAGAAACTTTTTCTGATTTTTTGGGGAATATTTTTCAGGATATTTTCAGGATATTTTTGGGGTGAATTCGGGGTTTTGGGACTCACTCTTGTCGAAGATGGGCTGGGACAGCACCGGGCTGAGGCC
>JAREIS010000734.1:22500-52513 GCA_030060385.1 Muscicapa striata striata | reverse complement strand
AAGACACCATGAGCTCAGTAGCGACTTTGCTATTCAATGCAAATCTGATTCTTGCAACATTTTCCAAGGTACATCTAGAAAGGATTTCTAGAGTTTGTACCAAATAAGTAGTTACAGAAACCCTTGAAAATTTCGTAAAATTTAATATTCTGGGATATTGAAGGTATGGGAATCGCTCTGGGTGTTAGCAGTAATTCAGAAATTCTTAAAGTGTGAGCAGCGACAGGATAGAATTGGGAGCTGGTATTCTCGTTTTCAAGCATTTAGAACAGGCTCCTTTTTGGGGAGGCAGCTTGTCATAAATCAGAGGAGATGTCTTTTCTCTGAGGTGATGTGCTCAGGTGGGAATGGGTCATAACACTATTTCATGCGTTTTCCAGCCTTTGCAGGAGTGCTCTCTGTATCCATGTGTGCTTTCATTGGTGTTGCCAAAAGCAAGAGCCATGGTAATATCAGTGGCACAGAAAATGCTAAGGCTTTGTTCTCTCCCAGTGTCAGTGAAAGCACCCTGGAGGAGCAGCTGATTCCAGACCAGCTCGGAAACGGAGCAGGCTGCAGCCCTCCAGCACAGCTGGAACTTCCCAGGAAGAACCAGTAGAGCTTTGTGGAAAGTGGTACACCTGCTTTGGAGACTGGTAAGAGCAGGAACTGTTCTGGAGGGTGAGATACTGCTGGCCATGTGCTTTTGCCAGTTTCTAGGCCCTTTTCTGGGGAGGAAGGGAAACTTTGGGCTTGAGGATGCACCTGGCACAGCATCCCTGAACAGCAAGGCTTCTGACAATTGTTTTGGTTTGTTACTGAGATCGCGACTTTGGCTGCTCATGAGTGATGATCTGTATAGCAAAGGTCTTTAACTGCTGCTCAAACACCTGAATGTGTGTTCTTATGAGCTGGCAGTCACTGCAGCTGCAACAGTGGAGGTGGCAACCTTAGTGTGGAGTCTCCCAAGCTGGACAAAGAGAAGGAAAAGTTCGTCATTAGCTGTGGCCTTTCCCTCAGGGGAACATGTAAAGCATGGTAATGTAAAATTAGGATCCTCTCTATCGTTGGTTTTTTTTTCTCCTGTATGCTCAACATTCCCCTATCTTAGATGATTCACTTAGTGGTGTGTACCTCCAATATGCTGTCCATTAACATCCATCAACTTGTCCATCAATATCCAGCAGAATTTGTGAGGAGCTCAGCTGCTGTTCCTGTAGTGTTTCGCCTTCAGAGGACAGGGCTGGCAATGCTCCCTGTGGACTGCTGTGATCAAAGGGTGAAATTTTAGGCACATTCTTGAAAATTGAGACCCAAGGCAGACACAGACAGTGAATTCAACCTTAGCCTTTTCCTCAGTGGCAGCCTGTTTCATTCCTCTCTAATCCCTGCTCTTCAGCCTAGTCTTCTCTTTTTTCACCTGCTGGACACAAAATAGATGTCACAAGTGAACCTTCTGTTCCTGAAGTCATCCATATCCTTAGTGACAATGAGTCTTCTGTGGTAATTAGTGAATGGCACACTCCTCTCCATTTGCTTTCAAATTAGTTTTCTTGCCTTTCTTCTGGAACCCTGCTAAGTATGCAGACCTCAGAGGTAGAAAGATGGCTCTGATTTACCACTTTAGACACATTTCCCAGTCAGACCCAAACACACTCCTGAACACATAACCATGCCTGAGAATCACTTGAACAGAGTGGGTGACCAACCTAAAAGAAGTTGCTCCTCCAGTGATTTAAAGGAGAGCACAGGAAGACTTTGTCTTCCTAAGTGAGATGTGTTTCATCTGCACCATCACTTGAACGTACCCCTCTTGCTGAGGTGTAAAAGGCACCTGCAGCTGACTGGAGTAGGCACTAATTCTGTTTCTTATTCCAAGAAGTCTTTAAAGTAGTCGCATTTGGGAATTTTTCATTTTCCCCTACTATTTTGAAAGAATATTCTTTCATCCAAATCCGCGGTGCAGCGTGTCTGCTCCAGTTAGGGATGGCACTGCTGCTGTGCAAAGCAGAAATACAGCAGACATAAAATGGGAGTTACATCCTGAAAGGGGGCTAATGAACCTTTGCAAAGAAAAGGCCACAAATTTTACAACAGCATTTGCATGACCCAGCTCCACTTGCACCAAACTCACGAGAAGGTTGTTTTCCCCACAGTAGCTGTTGATATAAGAAGTAATGTTTCCGCTATTAAAGGTGAACTTGCCAGTTTGAGGGAGAAAGAGGGAAAGAGGGAGCTCAAACCCAAATTCATTTAGGGAGCTGAAACAGAGGAGCAGGAAGTACAGTATTCCTAATTGCCTCCATCTCTAACTTATTTCAGTAGAGGGAGCAGAGCCAGCAGCTGCCATATCTTTCAAGAGAATCAGGAAATTCAGCTGAGCAACGGAAAGGGATGATGGAGAGGAACCAAGAGAAGACGGGTATGTGAGAGAGAAAGTGTCTAGCAAAACCCTAATTACAGATATGTTGTGGAATGGGGTTTTGCCAAGCCTTTTGGGTTCTGCTTAATTCTGTGCAAATACTTCGGACCCGGAGAATAACGTCTTCCTTCCTGGAAGAGGTTAAATAAACCCAGCAAAATCCAGCAGAAACATTTCTTCTCTGTTTGTAAAGCCCTTCCTTCTTAGAAGCTGTCTATCTAATAGTGAATGTAAGAGAATGGCTTGGCTCCCTGACATGGTTTCAATATATAAAAAGTCTTGCAATGATTGTGTTTCGGTGCCGGGATGTTGGTTAATCAGAACTGGGGATGTTTTAAGTGCCCCAAGGTTTTCTTTGTTGGTAACCCTTGGTGTCCAGTGAAATAAATGGCTCCCTGTTTCAATATCTGCGTGTTCTTCTGCTTCTGCTCTATCTAGTGATTGGCTGCTGGATGATTTTGATCTTCCATATTGGTCAGATGAGGACTCAGTGATGAGGATGCACTGGTTCTTGTCCTTTCTGCTTTGTGGGAGGGAAAGGGGCAGAGGGCGAGCTGCACAACTCACTTGTCTTAGGTGGGATGCTGCGGGCAGCTGGCTGGAAGCACAGCCCTTGCTGAGAAGCTGCAACTTGCACGTCCCTCCAAGTCCTTTCTTGTTGGTATCTGTAGAGGGAAAAGCCCTTGCCAAGATGGCACTGGCAGATTTGTGTGTTACTTGTAGTTCTAGCCTTGAGTTACAGGCTGCTCATGGTCCTAGGGCAGTTTACCTGATGTCAAGGGAGCAACAAACTGGGATTCATTCCTCCCAATACCTGTTGTATTTTCCTTCCTTAATCAACAGTTCTCCCAACATGAGGTGTGTAGGGTTATCACTGCACAAGTTGCTGTTTTTGAGCCTGACAAGGGAAAAAAGAGGTTCTAGTCCGAATCGATTCAGGACACTGAAACAGTGTTGGGGGTTGGGGTTTTGTTCCTTTAATGTAATAGTTTGGAGAATTTTTCCCATTGTAATACCAACAAAACCCGCCGGCTGTGCCCAGGGTTTTTTGATGGCCCTGGACGGACGGGTAGGTGGGAGCGGAGCTACTCGTTGGATCGCAAGGGCTTCCGGGCGGGGCTACGCAGAGGAGCGTGCGGGTTTCTGCAAGGACACTTATGTTTCCGGCGACGGAGCAGAAAGGAGACACCCCCTTGGCCTGCACCGCACGTGGAAGAGAGGCAGACAGCCAGACCCTGCTGCAATCAGCTGTCCTGCTACCTTGGAGGCTCTGCTGACCACCAAAGACCAACCGCCTCTTTCCTTTTGGGAATACAGCTGATCTCCCGACACCAAAGTGATTGAGGAGCCGGCTCCCACCTGAGCCCAGCCCGGCCGCGGCTGCTCCCCGCTACCTCCCTCGCTCCCACCTGCACTGCTGCACTTGTTACATCCCCGGGAACGGACACAGACCGAGTGTGTCAGCGTCTAAAGAAAGGACTAGAACTGGATTATTTCCTTCTGTTCTTTTTGTTGGTAATTTGAATAACTGTTGTTGTTTTCTACTTGTGCTGTTAGTAAGAGTAGTAAAGAGCTGTTACTTCTACCCCCTTATCTCTGCCTTGAGTCCTTGATTTGAAACAATTATAACACTTGGAGGGGGTGAAATTGATTTCTCTATTTCAAAGGGAAACTTCTGCCTTTTATTGGCAGAACTCTGTCCTAAAACCAGGACAAACAGGCAAGTAGAACAGAGCTGTTTCAAGCAGTTCATAATCTGTGTCCATTTTTACCCCACTGCAGGACAGGGGGCAGAACCAACAGAACTCACATCTTTCCAGATCATCAGAGAATTCATTTGGGTCACTGGCAACTCATGACAACGAGGAAACAAGAGATAGTGATGGGTAGATGAGAGTAAAATTTCTCTCTAAATTCTCTTTTCTGTTATATGGCAACTGTTTTGCCAAGCTTCTGGGCTTTGCTGAAATCTCTGCAGGAACTTCAGACCTGTAATTTAGGGGTCTGTCTGGCAGAGAAGTAAGTAGAAGAATCTAAAAAACACATCGCAAAATCTAGCTGAAACCTTTCTTTTCTTTTCATGAAGTCATGATTGAATATTCATTACTGCATTGGTTTATCCATTCTCAAATGCTTGCAGTACATAGTAGCTCGGGGAACAATTGTGGTGCTGGGCTGGGATGTTGCTAAACCAGAAGTGTTACGTGTGGGTAGCTCTCTGTCCCCAGGGAAATTGTTGGCTCCATGTTTAAACGGCTGCATGTTTTTCTGGTTCTGCTCTTTGTTAGAGCATGGCCAGCAGTTCCTGCTCGTCCTCCAGTGAGGGAGGATGAGGACGCAGAGGTGCAGGACAGGGAGCAGAGCCAGCAGTACCCACTTGGTTCCAGAGACACAGAGGATTGAACTGAGCTCTGGGCGAGTGAGAATGAAGACGAAGCAATAGATAACGATAGGAATGTGACAGATAAAGTGTCTCTCCAAAGTGTAATTTGTGATATATGGTAGACACTATTGGTTTTTTCCTTTTTTCCAACTTCTGGAATTCTGTTGATTCCATATGATGGAATCTGATTTGAAGTACCGTGGACAGTCTGCAAGGGAACTCATGGAAAAAAGGAACAACATAAACTCAGCACAATCCAGGAGAAACCTTTCCTCACCATTCAGGAAGTCTTTATTGGATGTTTCTTGCATTACGCATTGCGATACACTGAAATGCTTGCAGTACATAGAATCCCTTGCACTGCCTGTGTTTCTTGGCTGGGATGGTGCTAAATCAGAATGAGGGGTTGTTTCAGTGTATGCAGTTTTTAATGTATTGGTGATCCTCTGTGCTCTGTGAAATTGATGGCTGCATTTTCTTTATTCAGTTCTGCCAACTCTAGTGAATGGCCAGACCGTTTTGAGGTTCCTCTGACATGGCAGGACGACGTTACAAATGTGAGGGTCATGTTCTCATCGCTTGTTTTTGTCCTTTCTGCTTTGTGGGAGGGAAAGGGGCAGAGGGGGAGCTGCACAACTCACTTGTCTTAGGTGGGATGCTGCGGGCAGCTGGCTGGAAGCACAGCCCTTGCTTGAAAGCTGCAACATGCACATCCCTCCAAGTCCTTTCTTGGTAGTGTCTGTAGGGAGAGAAGCCCTTTTCAGGATGACACTGGCAGATCTGTGTGTTCCTTGTAGTTCTTACCTTGAGTTACAGACTGCACATACTCCACGGGATGTTTGTCTGTTTCCAGTAGAGAAGCAAACACTTTTGCCCCAGGTTCCTGTGGTTATAGTTTCTGTTTCTTAGCAGCTCTTCATCCAACATGATGTGTTTAAGGCTAACAAGGGAAAGAAGAGGTTCTAGCCCAAATCCCTGCAGGGAACTGAAACAGGGAAGCAGGATGCAGTGGCTTCAAGCGGATACTAATCTGTATCCACTTTTACATTATTGCAGGACTGGGAAGAAAGCCAGCAATATCCACTTGGTTCCAGATCAGCAGAGACTTCCCTGGAAGTGGCGAGCAACATTGAACAGGAACCAAGAGATATTGAATTGTACGTGACATATAAAGTGTCTCTCCTGTGTGTAATTTCTGATGTAAGGCAGACACAGGTTTTTGCCAGTCTTTTGGGTACCACATGATTCTCTTTAGAGAATTCTTACTTGAAACATAGTGGCCCATCTGGGAGAATAGTAATGGGAAAAATACCCCTAAAAAACAGTAAAATCCAGGGGAAATATTTCCTGTTTCTCAGAAAGTTATTACGGAATGTTTCCTACTTTGCCAATATAAAGCTTGCGGTAGATAAAAGCTTTTGCACTTCATCGTGTTCCTGAGCTGGGATGTTTTTAAATCAGAACTAGGGGTTATTAAAATTTCTGCCATTTTTATGTATTGGTAAACCTCCATGTTCTGTGAAATTGATGGCTGCATGTTCTTCTGGTCCTTCTCCCTATAGTGAATGGCCAGGAGGTCTTGTTAGTCCTCCCAACTGGGAGGACGACAACACACAGGTGAGGATCCACATGTTGTTGAAATTCCTGATTTGTGGATGGTGAAGGGACAGAAATGGGAGCTGTACAACTCAATTGTTTTAGGTGGGTGCCACAGGCAGCTGGCTAGAAGCACAGCCCTTGCTGGGAAGCTCCAACCTGCACATCTTTTCAAGTCTTCTCTTGGCAGTATCCATAGAAGGAGAAGCCCTTGCCTTTTCCCTCCTTCTCCCATGTTGCATGATGATCAGATGATACCATTTGCAGTTGGGGAGAAAAAGCCTGATTAAATTAACGAGGTGTCTGTGTCAATAAGGAAGATAAAAAACAAGAGAATAATGGTGTAAAGTTTTCTAAAGTGGTTTATAATGGTGGGGGAGAAACAAACAGGTTTTAATAAAGCTGGTGTGCTTTAAGCCTTTTGGAATGGCAATGTAGGAGAGAACTTGACTATGGAACTCTTCTTAGGTGTCAGGTCCTAAATGTGCCACCTTAAGGCCTTCTACTATTCTACAGCATAATGCATTTTATCAATGAATTTGTAGTTGTTTTTATTTTGGTTGTTTTGTCTACAGGTGAACAAATCCCACAAGTTTGTTAATATAAAAAAGGAATGCTTTGTTCCTCTAGTCTCAAGCTCTGCTGTTACTGAATGTGCCTCCCTGCTCTGTTTAGGCAAGGCTGAAAGAGCTCAGTGCTGCAGCAGTTACCACTGACCCAAGGCACCTTCCCATGATTGGATCCTGCCAGAGCCATGTTAGTCTGTAGCATTAAACTGGGTCCTGGAATGAGTATGCTGGGGGGAATGGTTTCCAGAAGAACCATTGGGTGTTGTGGTTACAAAGGTGTTACTGATGACCTCCCGGAAGTCAAGGTGCCACACAGTAAGCTGCCAGCACTACAGACTGCTGTTCTTCATATCCCAGAGCTGACTTAGTGACTGTACATTTCTCCTAATGAAAATCAGGACATTCTTTCCCTCAGGGCAGGGAGACCCCAAATCCTCATTAAATGCAGCAAGCAGTGTGTTAAAGACAGCAAGGTTCTTCAAAGGAAATGTCAAAGGCTCGTCAGTGCTGTTGTGTGATTATGAGAGATTTTACATATCAATAACCATAGAAGTGTGGTGATATTAACAGCTGCATGTTCTTTCTAGCTCTGTGGCCTCTACTGCACAGCAAGGAGTTGTCATTAGGTGTCCAATTTACATGGATTGCTACTCAGAGTTGAGGATCCTGTTGTCATCCTTTCTGCATTGTAGGAGGAGGAGGAGGATGCCAGAGGTGGAGGGCTGCACAAGTCAGTTGGCTGATGTGGTATGCTGTGGGCAGCTGGCTGGAAGCACAGCCTTTGCTATGAAGCTCCACAAGTCACTTCTTGGTGGTGAATGTAGAGGGAGAAGCCCTTGTCAAGATGGCACTGTCAGATCTGTGTGTCCCTCGTAATTCTAACTGCTTTAAGATGCTCTAAAGTCTCATTTGCCTGGTGCCAATGGAGCAGTAAACTCCAATTCATTCCTCCCAATACATGCTGTGCTTTTCTTTCTTCCAAATTATGCGACATGAACGACAGCTTGTGGCCACCATGTGTGGCCACGTCTTCTGCAGTCGGTGCCTCCCTGCTGCCCTGGAGACAGCTCACCTGTGCCCCACCTGCAGGGTGCACCTCAGTCCAGATCAATACCATCCCATTTATTTTTGAGCAGTTCTCAGAGCAGAGTCAGATTCATCTGGGGCAACCGGCAGTGCAGAGACTTCTTGCTTCATGTATATAGTTCTCCATGTATATAGTTCTTTCTGTATATAGTTTCATTTCTGCTGAATTCAATTAGAAATACAGTTTTCATTTATTATATGTTCTCTCTCTGCTCCTCTGGGCTGGACTCTGAGATGTTGTTGAACAGATGGAAATTAGGCTCTTGGTTTGAGCAGTCAGAAGCTCATTTCTTTCATCACACTGTAGTCATTGATTTGGGGGAAATGTGCTAAAGGCAGAAGCTTTGTATTTCTTGTGGCCAGCGTGTGTTTTAGGGGGAAAAATGAACAGGCCCTCTTGGGGTGTGAGGTGTTGCGGTGTGAGGTGCTGGTGAGGTGCCACAACCCTCGTAAAGTGTCTCCAGTGAAGGAGGAAAGCCGCTTCCGTGGTACAGGCTGGCTCACAGGGAAAAACAAAACCACGCACTCCAGATAATCCAGGCAACAAAGGAAGGAGAAGCAAGAAGGGTCTTTGTATGGGGTTCCAGAGGCAGGTTTATTCCAAGCACCAGTGAAGGGTCCAGGAACAAAGACAAGGAAAACTGGAGGGCCTAGGTTTAAATATGGGGGATAAAGGGGATGGAGCAGAGTATCAGAGCCAATGGGCTGAGGGCTCAGGGGTGGGGCACTGGCAGGGCAAAGGGTGACACACAAGAGGGTAAATGGGGGCGGGACTCTGCAGTAAAATGGGGACAATGCGTGACCAGGGAAAAGAGAACATTTTAGAGAATATACATAAAAGGGGCAAAAGGGGTGGAGAGGTCAACGGGCCAAGCAGGGAACAGAACTGTGGTACATTACCATGAAACTATGTTGCTGCTGGGGCTAGGGTGGTTCTACCCACAAGCTGCTACAGGAGGCCGGATAGCTCCGAGGGCTTCCGAGGCAGAGTGCCAGCTACACGCTAACAAGAGACAGAGACTCCGGGACTTGCCGTAGAGCTTCCAAAGGTAGTTTATTTCTCTGAAGCGGTCCCACTAGAAAAATCCAATCACATAGCATAGCAAGGTGTGTTTGTAGGTTTTAAAGGGATTGAATTTTTAATCAGTAAAATTATGAGTTGAGAAACTATTCAATTACTTTAAGACTCTAGGTAAGAAAACACCAACAATTTAGTAAAGGTAAAAACCAATAGAAATCCTAAAGGATAAGAGGGGTTTTGGCAGGGAAGCGGAGGGGGGCATCCCTCATGAAAGGTTCCATTGTCTCAGGGCACAAAATCCCAAGGGCCTTTTTCAGGCACCATTGTATCATCCACAAAACCACAAAGGGCTGTGGGGTGGAAGTAGTTCTTCTCCATGTCCTTAATGCCCCTCCAACAGCTGTGCGCCTCTTTCTCCAGATCATGGAGATTTCTGCCCCACAGGCATGTTCCAGGGCTTACACAACTACCCCTTCTTTTTAATTAAAAAGGCTTCCCCTACACATCTTTCAAACAATTGTTTAAAGAAGGAATGATAAGCAAAAAAATAAAAACAAAAAAGAAAATTAATAAATGTCCTTGGTAAAAGAAAGTGCCCACCCCTTTAGTTCCTGTTGTTCAAACAGTCCTTCTATCCAGTCTTCGCTCTTCTGTATTTTGATGTCCTTTACTTGGTCCTTTAAGAGCTGGATGCTCCTGTGGATGGATTCACTGTTCAATGTTAGATTGAGGCAGCACAGCCCCTCCAGTTCCTGGCAGCCATTACCATGAGCATGGAGCAGGAAGTCGACGGCCGCTCGGTTTTGTAGCGTTGCGTGCCTGGTGCTTTCTCTGTGCTCCAGCAGATGGCTCAGGACTTCAGAGGTCGCACTGGCCTGCTTGCCAAGCCAGCACCCCAGGTCAGTAAGCTCACCCAGGGCCTTTGCTGCAGCTACCCAGGGCAGAAATAGGGAAATCGTGACCCTCTTTCCTTTATTCCACTTTGTAATTTTGGAGTTGCAATTTACATTGAATTCAATGTAAGATATTTTTTGACAAGAAAATTAAGTTTTTCTTCGGCAATCCTGAATTAAAAAGATGTTTGGGGTGAGGGTGGTAAGCTGGCCAAAAGTTCCGGGATCTCTCTGGAGGCAAGAAGAGATCCCAGCCCACACCCTATCCCCGCAGATCAGGAACACACCCCCGGGGAGCACACTAGGTTTGACTGTAGATGGATTGCCCTGTTGGGAATTTAAGGGTACTTGAAAGCCAGATAGTAGGAAGAAGTGATCTGCAACTGTAATGTAAAGGATACAGGGATGGGGTAAGAAACATTGCTATAAGGAATAAAAGGTAACAGGGAAGGTGTGTAACTGTGGGAAACAGGCTGAGGAAAAGGGAGGATAGGGCAGAGGCATAAAGAAAACGATAATTCTTGTGGGAAAAAGTTATCCATTTTCGTTGTAGCTTAGTCCAGGATGGACATGGGCCAATTCTGTGGAGTTGAGTTGGTCTTGTTGGTGATGTGCAGGTTTTCTCTTTTTCCTCCTCCATGCTGCACAGGTCTCATCCTTTTGGGTGTCCTTTTCTTTTCCTTGGCTTTCTCTGGGCTCTGTGTTCGTTGGCGCGATATACGGCTTGATGCTTTTCCCCGGAATCCACATTTGACCTTATCCTGTGGAGGCACAGCCCTACTCTGTCCCCCAGGTGATGAGTGGGAAAGAGCCTATGATCTGCTTGGCTTCAGGGTCCTTGATCAGCACCCACAGCTTCTCTTCAAGCTTTGCTTGGGTGTTATTAGCGAAGTAAAGGACTATTGAGGGGCTCGACTACATAGATGAATTATTTAAAAAGTTGAAAATACAGGTCACCTTACAGAGCCTCTCAGTGGGAGGTATACTCTCTGTCTGCCCTCTCTGCTGATCAAGGAGCCTTTTGATGGTTCAAAGGGCTCTCTCCATGATGGATTGTCCTATGGGAGAGTGGGGTACACCCGTGTCATGCTTCCTCCCACACTGATTTAGAAATTGATGGAAGTTTTAGGAGGTGTATCTGGGACCATTATCTGTATTGATGTTCTGTGGAATGCCCAAAGTGGAGAACACAAAAAGGACATGCCAGATCTCATCCTTGGCCTTCTCTCCTCTGTGGGCTGAAGCAACCATAGCTCTAGAGAAAGTATCTCTGGATACATGCATATATTTCATCCTCCCAAAGGGACCACAGTGAGTCACGTCTGTTTGCCATAGCTGGCAGGTTTTGAGTCTTCGGGGATTTACCCGTGTTCCCATTGATGGCATGGCGTGTCTTGTTGGCAGTTAGGGCACAAAGACACTATTACCCGTGCTTGTCCTCTGGTTATTTCGTACATCCTGACGAGGGTGGGGACGTCTTGGTGGAAGATCTGATGGTTGAGCTTGGCTTGGCTGAAGATATCTGGCAGGGTGGTGATTTGTACTGCCATGGCCAGAGCATTCAGCTTGCCAGCTGCCCTCTGCAATGGGGCCTGGCCGATCGGTGTGTGACCTTACACACATAATGGGGTAAGGTTGCTCTGGGTGGTAGAGGAGATATACCAGTTTTGAGAGCAAGTGATTTAAATTTGCATTTGCAACCTCCTTTAATAAAGCATGTTCAGCCCTCTCAGCTATTCCTGCTAAATAAATCAAATCAGGGAGCAAATTGCGTGCTTCTATAAACTTTTCAAGAGCTCGAATGACAGCTGCCAGTTCTGTGATTTATGGGGATCCCTGAGCAATTTTGACATCAGACTCCCATTTCTGAGTGTTGGGGTTTTTCCAAGCCATAACTGACTTGTGGGATCCCTCTGAGCCATCTGTGAATACCGGATAAGTGGGAAGAGGTCCCTATATCCTTTTGTATTCCAGATTTGCATTAGTAACAGCCAATTTTCAGGCAACTCATCCTGGACCCTTGAGTCCTCTATTTGCCTTTCAATTGAATCTTTTAGCCAATCAATGAATTTGATATAAGATTCACTGGTGCTTTGTTTAATGTCCATAATGTTTGGGGTGGGACTGGTGTCGGGGATTTGCAGCAAAGCTCTTTTGGCTGCATTTTTGATGTCTTTGAGGACTACCTTGGGGAGTTTTACCTGGGTTCCGGCCTTTTCCAAATCACCTTCTCCGCATAGGTGGAAAAGTGTTACTTGTGCCCTGTCCTCATCTTGATGATATACCTTTAAAAGTGATTTTATCTGTTTTTCCCTAAGTCTTTCCCACAGAATAAATTCTGCAGGAGAAAGGCGGCATGTCATTCTATGTTTAATGTCAAATGGCACTAATACATGGGCAGAGAAGGTGACTTGTAATAGGTTTTTGAAATCGGGTGACCCCTCCATAGTCTTTCTTTGCTTTGCAAAGATCTTTCAATTTCCTGTAGGGAATTGACTCCCATTTAGGTGGTGCTCCCTCTTTCTGGTAAAGCACTGGAGAATCAAACAGGCCCTTGATTTTTCAGCCAGGTCAAACTCTTTGTCAGCAGCAGCCTGCCTTCGCTCTTCAGCCCAGTGACCCTCGGCTAGATCCTCAGAGCCTGAGGAGTCACTGTCCTCCTCCAAAGAGGAGGGTGGCACTTGAGTTAAAGTGCCAGTGTTATGGGAGGCAGGCTTGACCGATGGTGTTGGGTCTTGGAAGCCAAGATGTCCCTTCTGGTCTGCAGGGGCCCCCCATCCGGTCCCGGTGACAGGTAGAGCGGATGTGGGAGACCGTGGGAAGCCGAGGCTGGCTGACCTTCAGGGGTGGAGCTGCTGACACATGGGGCAGGGTCCAGAGCTGGGACGGAATTCCCGGTCTCAAGGGGACTTCCCAACACAGACACAACCATTGATGTGGCAGGGGTGGGGCCCGAAACAGGGAGAGGCACTGACAGGGAGACAGGCGCGTCATGGGTGGGGCCTGACACGAGGGAAGGTGGAGGGGTGGAGGGCAAGGCAGAGGAGTGCGGCAGTGGAAAGAGGGTGGCCATTTTGGGGTGCAAGGGCAGGAAAACTTGGAAGTGGGGGACAAGATGGCAGGGCAGGCTGGCAACATTGCTGACTCCATCTGGTGAGATAACCAGTGACGACAAAAGTGGGTAAGAGGGCATAGGGAGAGAATGGAGGGAAGGACCCAGGATGGGATGGCCAGTCCCACCTGAAGAAGGGTACAGGGGTAATTGGGAGAGGTCAGGGAGGCTGTGGCAACCCTGCGCCTTAAGGTGGATTACCTCCTCCAGTAGCCCTTGAGATGGGGAATAGGGTTTGGGACATAGGGGAGAGGGTTGAGGGGAAGGGGCTTTTAACTGGGGACCCAAACCCAAAACATGACACCGACTTCCAAGAGATTGAACAATCATATAAAACAAAGGGTAAGACTTCCCCACAGAATGATCTTCCATAAATTGTATATTGTACATAAACACTCCAATTTGATCCCAAAATTTAATTTCAAAGAACTGAGCCCCATTTAACATTAGAAAAGTCCTTGAAAAGAAAGAGTGCAAAATATTTTTATCACCCCCTAAAAAAGTCAAATCTCCCCAGCGAAAGGGTATTTTTGACTGGGATATAAACTTCCCATTGTGGGGAACGAGCTTATTCCCCATCCTCACAGTCCTCCCACTACCAAGGCAAAAAGAAGAAATAAAGGCAGAAGGAGAGACCCCAACCACGCACCACACCAAGAGTCTATCAGAAAAGATCTCGAGGGTGTTCCTCATTCTTGACAGGTCTTCTTTACCACAGAAGATTGTCTGCCACCCCTGCAATTTCCCTAATTAAACTTAAGGATCTCTTTGTTAACGTGAATATCAAATGTGGTTAAAAAACCCGTAGCTGAAGGCTATTAGAGAAATTTCCAGGAACCTGCAAGAGGCCTCTGTTCTGTGTGTCACTTGTTTTAAAGCGAGGTGCTGGTGAGGGGCCGCAGCACTGCGCAAGTGTCTCCAGTAAAGGAGGAAAACAGCTTTGGTGGCACAGGCTCTTCACGGGGGAAAAACTAAGACACATACTCCAGATAATCCAAGCAATGAAAGAAGGACAGGTGAGAAATGTCTTTCACAGGGCACGTTTATTCCAGGCATCAGTGAAGGGTCCAGGAACAAAGAGAAGGGAAACTGGAGGGTCCAGGTTTAAATACGGAGGACAAAGGGGATGGAGCAGAGCACCAGGGTTATAGGACCGAGGGTTCAGGGGAAGGGCACTGGCGAGGCAAAGGGTGACACCCAATAGGGTAAATTAGGCGGGACTCTACAGCAATATAAGGCCGGTGAGTGACCTGGGAAAAGAGTAAAATTTAGGGAATGTCCATAAAAAGGGAAAAAGTTAGGAGAGGCCAACGGGCCAAGCAGGGAAACAGAAGTAGGGCACATTAACCTGAAACCACAAAGGGCTGTGGTGTGGAAGTAGTTCTCCATGTCCTCCGTGTCCCTCCAACAGCTTAGGGCTTCTTTCTCCAGGACATGGAGTTTTCCTCCCCATGGACAGCTTCCAGGGCTCTCAAAGTGAGGGATTACCGTTGCTCAGGCCACACTCTGGTGGATGCACTCTGGTGAAAATGTCACAATTTCATTGCTCCGAAGATGGAAAGACTAGCGTCCGAAGTCCAGCGTTCAAGAGTAGCATCCAAAGAAAGCAACTTCCCTTGAGAATAACTACATGTAAATGAACAAACTGCTGCATTTAGTGTATTGAAAGCTAGTCATCTGTGTGGATATGTATCCTTAATTTTGATTTATCATTTTTATCTTTATCTTGTTATTTATCTGCTCCCTCAGTCATTTTTGAAGATGTCTTAGTATGGCCATAGAGAGACACGAGGTGGCCATAAACAAGGTTCATCGTACCCCTAATTTTAATGTGGCTAAATCTTAATAGCAAAAAACAATTAAAACACTAATATTAGCCTGAGAAAGTTATCTTTTGATTTTGGTTTTTGAAGAAAATTACTTGAGTTGCCAAAATTACCCAATGATACTCCTTCAACAGACACACATAAAATAATTTCCTGACAGGATGGCCATAAATTTTTAACTGATGTTTTCTGTTCCCACTACTTGGTGGATGCAATGATGAAATGCAATGCTGGGTATCTCATTGAAAAAACCATGTAAAGAAGCCATTTATGATCAAGTAAGTTTGCTCTTAGAAAACCTGCAATGAATTGGCACGCAAGTGATTTGATAATACGTTTACACTGATTTTAAAAGGGCTCGACACCATCATCTGAAGTAATTTTCCTTTAAAATTTCTTTAAAACTTTTGGTAGAAGTTTAGTAAATAACTCTTTCAAGGTGTATGTGTATATATAAATATATATATGTATATGTATATATATAGAATTTTTAGAAAGTATTGATCTAGAAAAGCAATGATTAGCAAAAGGTAACTGATGAGTTGAAGGGCAGGTTTTAGTCTTGCTGCATAGTTGTCAGCAAAAGGAAATGCACATTTTCATCTCATTTTATTGCTGATGTGTAGGCAGAGGAGAATTGGTGTTTTTTTACCTTTGAAAGTCCAGCTCAGAGAGACAACATATTTGCAATGTTTATTTCACATATTCTCATGCTCTGGGACTCATACAAGGTGCTGAATTCTTCATATATTAAATTTTTATATGGGATTGCTTCAGCATCTTTGCATTTTTATATAAAGCGTTAAAACTATTTGGAATTATTAAAAAATCTGGAAAAGTCAACTCTACCCATTCTTCCGCATGTCGACAATTACCAAAAAGGATGAATGGCAACAACAGAAATTTCTGTAAAAAATAAGCCTCCTCACGTAGAGCAGGAGTTGAACGCATCGTTGTGCTCTCCACAACACTGGGTCAATTCCCACCATACTCCCCACACCACAGAGCACCCAAAGGGACCAGGGCTGAGCAGCATCCCTGCATCTGCCATGGCTGAGATGGGTTCCGTGGAGGTCTCAGGAGCCCCAGCCCATACCTGTGAACACAGGTCCCGTGGCAGAGTGGCTGGAAGGAAACCTGACTGTTCGTTCTGCTTTTCCTGCGGTGTCTCCTTTCGCAGCAGAGCAGGGCCTGGGGAGGAAGGTGCTGTCCCCAGGAGCCGAGCAAACCTCCTGAGCCCTGTTGGGACATGGTGGTGGAGGAATATTTGGACACCTGTCAATGTCAAGGCTTCAGATAGTTGAAATAAGGATCTGAATTGGGAGACTTTCCACAGTTTGGGAAAAACCAAACAAACTTGGCTTTGTTTTAGTTGCTGTTTACCAGGGTTAAAGTTAAAAAATTCCTATAAAAGATAATACAGCAACAGACTGAGAATCCTGCAGAAAAAACTGTATTTTCGGAAGGGCATAAATGTATTATTGATGTGGGAAGGTGTGGTTTGGTGGGGTTTCTTTGGGCACAGCAGGCTGCAGTGATGCTCAGGTCCCTGAGGCTGAGGGCGGCGGGAGGTTCAGCCCTGCCCTGCTCTGCCCCTCAGGCCCCAGTGCAGAGCCGTGCCCAGCTGTGCCCAGCACAGGCGGGATGTGCCTGTGGAGCAGGGCCGCAGGAGCCCTGGGCACTTGTGGAGGCCTGGAGCAGCCGTCCTGTGCAGCCATGGCGGGAGAGCTGGGGCTGTACAGCCTGGAGAGGAGCAGGCTCCGGGGAGGCCTCACTGCGGCCTTGAGTGCCTGAAGGGGGCAGGGAGCCATTGGGGAATGGGAAGGGCCTGCACTGCAAAGGGAGATGGGATCGCATGTTCGCATCTACTGTGAGGGTGCTGAGACATGGCAACAGGCTGTCCACAGGAGCTGGGGATGCCCTGGCCCTGGAATGTTGCAGGCCAGGCTGGACACGGCCCTGAGCACCCTGATCCAATGGGTGGCAGCAGAACCAGGTGATGGTTGAGGTGCCTCCATGGCATTCTGGAACTCCGTGGGTGAGCAAAAGGGACACCCGTTACCAGGGCATGGAATGTTGGAACCGGTTGCCAGGGTCACTCCTGCTCGCAAGGTTCTGTTGATGGGGAGTCTGTTGAGCCAGTTGACGGATTCTCTGCTGTGCAGCAGACGTGGAGCATTGTCTTCTGCATCCCGAGCGATAATAGAGCGGGATTTGCTGCCATTTGTGATCCAAACGGTGGACTGACTGTACAGGTGAGTGCAGACAAGTCTTGAAAAGTCTTCTGCTGCTGAGGGGCTGGGCTGGGCTGCAGGATGGGCTGCAGGTGGTCTCAAATAGCAGAGCCACGTACTTCTCATCCAGCTTTGGAAAGGAATTGGACACTCAGGATTGGGAGTCTTGGGGCGTGGGGATGTTCCAGAAAATTGGCATTCCAAATACATAATCACCCCTCTGTTTTCCAGATAGGTTTGGAAGAGCAGTTTTTTCTGACTCTGAAAAATCTGCAGTGGGCTACCTGAAGGAAGCTAAGGGATTGATCACATCCCCGGCATTCCTTTGTTGGTGTTTGTCCCACTTCCTTTTCTGTTGCTTTTGATCAGAAAGACACCATGAGCTCAGTAAGTACTTTGCTACTCAATTTAAATCTGATTCTTGAAACAAATTTCAAGGTACTTTTAGAAAGGGTTTCAAGAGTTTGTATCAAATCCGTAGTTACAAAAATCTTGGAAAACTTCATAGAATTTAATATTCTGGAATACTGACGGTTTTGGAAATAATCTGGGTGTTAGCCGTAGTTCAGAAACGCTTACAGTGAGAGCAGCAACAGGATAGAATTAGGAGCTGGTATTCTCGTTTTCAAGCCTTTAGAACAGGCTCCTTTTTGGGGAGGCAGCTTGTCATAAATCAGAGGAGATGTCTTTTCTCTGAGGTGATGTGCTCAGGTGGGAATGGGTCATAACACTATTTCATGCATTTTCCAGCCTTTGCAGGAGTGCTCTCTGTATCCTTGTGTGCTTTCATTGGCGTTGCCAAAAGCAAGAGCCATGTTAGTATCAGTGGCACAGAAAATGCTAAGGCTTTGTTCTCTCCCAGCATCAGCGAAAGCGCCCTCGACGAGCAGCTGATTCCAGACCAGCTCGGAAACAGAGAAGGCTGCAGCCCTCCAGCACAGCTGGAACGTCCCAGGAAGAACCAGTAGAGCTTGTGCAAAGTGGTACACCTGCTTTGGAGACTGGTAAGAGCAGGAACTGTTCTGGAGGGTGAGATACTGCTGGCTATGTGCTTTTCCCAATTTTTAGGCACTTACTAGGGAAGAAGGGAAACGTTGGGCTTGAGGAAGCACCTGGCACAGCATCCCTGAACAAAAAGCCCTCTGACAACCTTTTTGGTTTGTTACTGAGCTCGCTACTTTGGCTGCTAATGAGAGATGATCTGTAAAGCAGAGGTTCTCGAGTGCTGCTCAAACACCTGAATGTGTGTTCTGATGAGCTGGCAGTCACTGCAGCTGGGACAGTGGAGGTGGCAAGCTGAGTGTGGGGTCTCCCAAGCTGGAACAAAGAGAAGGAAATGTTTGTCATTAACAGTATCTCATCCCGCAGGGGAACATGTACAGCATGGTACTGTAAAATTAGGATCCTCTCTGTTGTTGGTTGTTTTTTTCCTCCTCTGTGTTCAACATACCCTATGTGAGATGATTCACCTCGTTGTGTGAACCTCCAATACACTGAACTTGTCCATCAATATCCAACAGAATTTGTGAGGAGCTCATCTGCTGTACCTGTAGTGTTTCCCCTTCAGAGGACAGGGCTGGCAATGCTCCCTGTGGACTGCTGAGATCAAAGCTTGGGTGAAATTTTAGGCACATTCCTGAAAATCGATACCTAGGGCAGACAGTGAATTCAAACTCAGCCTGTTTTACAGTGGCAGCCCATTTCGATCCTCTGCAATCGCTGGTGTTGAGCCTAACCTTCTCTTTTTTCACCTGCTGGACAAATAATAGATGTCACAAGTGAATCTTCTGCACCTGAAGTCATTGTTATTCTTAGTGATGATGAATCTTCTGTGGTAAATAGTGAATGGCACACTCCTCTCCATTTGCATTCAAATTAGTTTTCCTGCCGTTCTTCTGCAACCTTGCTTTGTACGCAGACCTCAAAGGTAGAAAGATGGCTCTGATTTACCACTTTAGACACATTTCCCAGTCAGACCCAAACACACTCCTGAACACATCAGCATGCCTTAGAACCACTTGAACTGAATCGGTGACCAACCTAAAAGAGGTCGTTGCTCCAGTGATTTAAAGGAGAGCACAGGAAGTCTTTTTCTTCCCAAGTGAGAAGTGTTTCCTCTGCACCATCACTTGAACGTACCCCTGTCGCTGAGGCGTAAAACGCACCGGCAGCTGACTGGAGTAGGCACTAATTCTGTTTCTTATTCCAAGAAGTCGTTAAAATAGTCACATTTCATATTTTTTCATTTTCCCCTGCTATTTTGAAAGAATATTCTTTCATCCAAATCCGCGGTACAGTTTGTCTGCTCAAGTTTGGGATGCCAGTGCTGCTATGCACAGTAGAAATGCAGCAGACATATAATAGGAATTACATCCTGACAAGGTTGCTCCGGAACTTCTGCAAAGCAAAGGCCTCAAATTTTACAACAGAATTTGCACGACCCAGCTCCCTTTGCACCAAACACAAGAGCAGGTTTGGGTATTGGTTGTTTTCCCCTCAGTAGCTGTTCATATAAGAAGTAATGTTCCGGCTATCACAGATGAGCTTGCCAGTTTGAGGGAGAAAGAGGGAAAGAGGGAGCTCAAACCCAAAATCATTTTGGGAGCTGAATCATGGGAGCAGGAAGTACAGTATTCCTAATTGCCTCCATCTCTAACTCATTTCAAGAGAAGGAGCAGAGCCAGCAGCTGCCATATCTTTCAAGAGCATCAGGGAATTCAACTGAGTAACAGGCAAAGGATGAGTGGAACCAAGAGAAGAAGATGGGTATGTGAGAGAGAAAGTGTCTAGCAAAACCCTAATTACAGATATGTTGTGGAATGGGGTTTTGCCAAGCCTTTTGGGTTCTGCTTAAATCTGTGCAAATACTTCGGTCCCGGAGAATAGTGGCCTGCCTGGAAGAGGTTAAATAAACCCAGCAAAATCCAGCAGAAACATTTCTTCTCTGTTTGTGAAGCCCTTCCTTCTTAGAAGCTGTCCATCTAATAGTGAATGTAAGAGAATGGCTTGGCTCCCTGACATGGTTTCAACACATAAAAAGTCTTGCAATGATTGTGTTTTGGGGCCGGGATATTGCTTAATCAGAACTGTGGATGTTTTAAGTGCCCCAAGGTTTTCTTTGTTGGTAACCCTTGGTGTCCAGTGAAATAAATGGCTCCCTGTTTCAATATCTGCATGTTCTTCTGCTTCTGCTCTATCTAGTGATTGGCTGCTGTATGATTTTGATCTTCCATATTGGTCAGATGAGGACTCAGAGGTGAGGATGCACTGGTTCTTGTCCTTTCTGCTTTGTGGGAGGGAAAGGGGCAGAGGGGGAGCTGCACAACTCACTTGTCTTAGGTGGGATGCTGCGGGCAGCTGGCTGGAAGCACAGCCCTTGCTGAGAAGCTGCAACTTGCAAGTCCCTCCAAGTCTTTTCTTGGTTGTGTCAATAGAGGGAGAAGCTCTTGCCAGGATGACACTGGCACATCTGTGTGTTCCTTGTAGTTCTAGCCTTGAGTGACAGACTGCACATGCTCCTAGGGCAGTTTACCTGGTGCCAAGGGAGCAGCAAACTGCACTTCTTTCCTCCCAATGCCTGTTGTTTCCTTCCTTAATCAACAGTTCTCCCAACATGATGTGTGTAGGGTTATCACTGCACAGGTTGCTGGTTTTGAGCCTGACAAGGGAAAGAAGAGGTTCTAACCCAAATCCATTCAGGAAATTGAAACAGGCAAGTAGAACAGAGCTGTTTCTAGCAGTTCATAATCTGTGTCCATTTTTACCCCACTGCAGGACAGAAGGCAGAACCAGCAGCACTCTCATCTCTCGAGATCATCAGAGAATTCAGTTGGGCCACTGGCAACTCATGACAATGAGGAAACAAGAGATAGTGATGGGTATGTGAGAGTAAAATGTCTCTCTAAATTCTCTTTTCTGTTATATGGTAACGGTTTTTCCAAGCTTCTGGGCTTTGCTGAAATCTCTGCAGAAACTTCAGACCTGTAATTTAGTGGCCTGTCTGGCAGAGAAGTAAGTAGAAGAATCTAAAAAACTCATCGCAAAATCTAGCTAAAACCTTTCATTTCTTTTCTTTTCATGAAGTCATGGTTGAATATTCATTACTGCATTGGTTTATCTATTCTCAAATTCTTGCAGTACATTGCAGCTTTAGAACAATTGCGGTGCTGGGCTGGGATGTTGCTAAACCAGAAGAAGTGTTGCATGTTAGTAAGTCTCTGCCCCCTGGGAAATTGTTGGCTCCATGTTTAAATGGCTGCATGTTTTTCTGGTTCTGCTCTTTGTTAGTGCATGGCCAGTAGTTCCTGCTAGTCCTCCAGTGAGGGAGGATGAGGACTCAGAGGTGCAGGACAGGGAGCAGAGCCAGCAGTACCCACTTGGATCCAGAGACAGAGAGGATTCAACTGAACTCTGGGCGGGTGATGGTGAAGACGGAGCAATAGATAACGATAGGTATGTGACAGTTAAAGTGTCTCTCCCATGTGCATTTTCTGATATATGGTAGACGGAGTTTTTTTTTTTTTTTTTTTCCAACCTGTTGGATTCTGCTTGATTTCGTATGATGGAATCTGATTTGAAATATAATTGACAGTCTGGAAGGGAACTCATGGGAAAATGAACAACCTAAACCCAGCACAATCCAGGAGGAACCTTTCCTCACCTTTCATTCAGGAAGTCTTTATTGAATGTTTCTTACATTATGGATTGCGATAGACTGAAATGCTTGCAGTACATAAAATCCTTTGCACTGCCTGTGATTCTTGGCTGGGATGTTGCTAAATCAGAATGAGGGGTTGTTTCAGTTTCTGCAATTTTTATGCCTTGGTGATCCTCTGTGCACTGTGAGATTGATGGCTGCATTTTCTTTTTTCAGTTCTGCCAACTCTAGTGAATGGCCAGACTGTTTTATAAGTTCTCCAACGTGGCAGGACGACGTTACAGATGTGAGGATCATGTTCTCAACACTTGTTCTTGTCCTTTCTGCTTTGTGGGAGGGAAAGGGGCAGAGGGGGAGCTGCACAACTCACTTGTCTTAGGTGGTATGCTGTGGGCAGCTGGCTGGAAGCACAGCCCTTGCTGGGAAGCTGCAACTTGCACATCCCTCCAAGTCCTTTCTTGTTGGTGTCTGTAGGGAGAGAAGCCCTTTTCAGGATGACACTGGCAGATCTGTGTGTTCCTTGTAGTTCTAGCCTTGAGTGACAGACTGCACATACTCCACGGGCTGTTTGCCTGTTTCCAATAGAGCAGCAAACTCTTTTGCTCCAGGTTCCTGTGGTTATGGTTTCCGTTTCTTAGCAGCTCTTCATCCAACATGATGTGTTTAGGGCTAACAAGGGAAAGAAGAGGTTCTAGCCCAAATCCATGCAGGAAACTGAAACAGGGAAGCAGGTTGAAGTGGCTTCAAGCGGATCCTAATCTGTGTCCATTTTCACACTATTGCAGGACTGGGAAGAAAGCCAGAAATATCCCCTTTGTTCCAGATCAGCAGAGAATTCCCTGGAACTGGAGAGCAACCTTCTACAGGAACCAAGAGATATTGAATTGTACGTGACATATAAAGTGTCTCTCCTGAGTGTAATTTCTGATGTAAGGTAGACACAGGATTTTGCCAGTCTTTTGGGTGCCACTTGATTCTCTTTGGAGAATTCTTACTTGAAACATAGTCGCCCATCTGGGAGACTAGTAATGGGAAAAATGCCCCTAAAAACCAGTAAAATCCAGGGGAAATATTTCCTGTTTCTCAGAAAGTTATTACGGAATGTTTCCTACTTTGCCAATATAAAGCTTGCTGTAGATAAAAGCTTTTGCACTTCATTGTGTTCCTGAGCTGGGATGTTTTTAAATCAGAACTAGGGGTTATTAAAATTTCTGCCATTTTTATATCTTGGTAAACCTCCATGTTCTGTGAAATTGATGGCTGCATGTTCTTTTGGTCCTTCTCCCTCTAGTGAATGGCCAGGAGGTCTTGTTAGTCCTCCCAAACTGGGAGGAAGACAACGCACATGTGAGGATCCACATGTTGTTGAAATTTCTGATTTGTGGGAAGTGACGGGACAGAAGGGAGCTGCACAACTCAGTTGTTTTAGCTGGGTGCCACGGGCAGCTGGTTGGAAGCACAACCCTTGCTGGGAAGCTCCAACCTGAACATCCTTCCAATTTCTCTTGGTATTATCCATGGAAGGAGAAGCCCTTGCCAGGATGGCACTGTCAGATCTGTGTGTTCCTTGTAGATCTAGCACTGACTGATAGAATTCTTTACTCCCAATGCCTGTTGATGTTTCCTTTCTTGAGGAGCTGTTCATTTATTATGAACTGTTTAGGGTATCATAGGAGTATTTGCCAGTTTCGGGAGGAAGACGGAAGGAAATAGCTCTAGGCCAAACTGAATTTCAGAAACAGGAATAGGGAGGAGGGAGGAGGAAGGAGGGAGGAGGGTTCCAGGTGGCTCCTACACTGCCTCTGTTTGTACCCTGTTCAATTCCATCCTGTTGCAGTAGTGGGAGCACAATCAGCAGCACCCATTTCTTTTTTTCAGGGCAGCAGCTCCATGTGCAGCAAAATCGGTTGGATCCTTGCCGGGGAACGGACTGGATTCGTCCAGTTGCGTGGAAAATTGAGTGGACCGGATTTCTGCCAGTGTCCAGAATGGATTCAGTGCAAAAAACACGGACCAGACCCCTCCGGAGTCTGGACTGTAGTCGGCTGGTTGCATGGAAAACCCACTGAACCGGATTTCTGCCGGAGTCTGGAATGGAGTCAGTGCAGAAAACACAGAGCAGAGCCCAGCCGGCATCTGGACTGGAGTTGGCCGCTTGTATGGAAAACCTGGAGGACTGGAATTCTGCCGGAGTCCGGAATGGAGGCAGTGCAGAAAACCCGGAGCATATCCCGGCCGGGGAACAGACTGGATTCGGCCGGTTGTGTGGAAAACCCCGAGGAGAAGATTGCTGCTGGAGTCCGGAAGGTAGTCAGTGCATAAAACTTAGAGCAGACCTGGGTCAGAGTCGGGACAGCAGTCGGCCAGTTGCGTGGAAAACCGGGTGGACCCGATTTCTGCAGGAGTCCAGAATGGAGTCAGTGCAGAAAACCCGGAGCGCATTCCGGCCGGAGTCTGGGCTGGAGTCGGCCGCTTGTATGGAAAAACCGGAGGACCGGATTTCTACCGGCGTCCTGAATGGAGTCACTGCAAAAAACCCGGAGCGGATCCCAGCCGGAGTCCGGACTGGAGTCGGACGTTTGCGTGGAAAACCCGGAGGAGCGGATTTCTCCCGGAGTCCGGAATGGAGTCACTTCAGAAAACCCGGACCGGACCCTGGTCGGAGTCCTGACTGGAGTCGGTCGCTTGTTTGGAAAACCCGGAGGACCGGATTTGTCCCGAAGTCCGGAATGGAGTCACTGCAGAAAACCCGGAGCGCATCCCGGCCGGAGTACGGACTGGAGTTGGCCAGTTGCGTGAAAAACCCGGGGGACCGGATTTCTGCCGGAGTCCGGAATGGAGTCAGTGCATTAAACCCACAGCGGACCCTTGCTGGTGTCCAGACTGGAGACGGCTGGATGTGTGGAAAACCTGGAGGACCGGATTTCTGCCGGAGTCTGGAATGGAGTCAGTGCAGAATACCCAGAGCGGACCCTGGCCGGGGTCTGGACTGGAGTGGGCCAGTTGCGTCGAAAACCCGGAGGACTGGATTTCTGACGGAGTCCTGAATGGAGTCAGTGCAGAAATCCCGCACCGGACCCTGACAGAGTCCGGACTGGAGTCGGCCGGTTTTGTGGAAAACACGGAGGACTGGATTTCTGCCGGAGTCTGGAAGAGAGTGAGTGAAGAAAACCCGGAGTGGACCTAAGCCAGAGTCCAGACTGGAGTTGGCCAGTTACGTGGAAAACCGGTTTGACCGGATTTCTGCCATAGGCCGGAAAGGTGTCTGCCCAGAAAACAGGGACTGGACCCCTCCGGAGTCCTGACTGAAGTTGGCCGGTTGCATGGAAAACCCGGAGAACCAGATTACTGCCCGAGTCCCGAATGGAGTCAGTGCAGAAAACCCGGAGCGGACCCTGGCCAGAGTCCGGACAGCAGTCGTCCGGTTGTGTAGAAAACCCGGAGGACCGGATTTCTGCCCAAGTCCCGAATGGAATCAGTGCAGAAAACCCGCAGAGGACCACGACCGGAATCCGGACTGTAGTCGGTCGGATGCGTAGAACTCCCAGAGGACCGGATTTCTCCCAGAGTCCAGAATGCAGTCTGTGGAGAAATCACAGAGTGGACCCCTTCCCGAGTCACGACTGGAGAAGGCCGGTTGCGTGGAAAACCCGGAGGACCAGATTACTGCCCGAGTCCCGAATGGAGTCAGGGCAGAAAACCTGGACCCAACTCTGACCAGAGTCCGGACAGCAGTCGGTCGGTTGCTTAGAAAACCCGGAGGACCGGATTTCTGCCCGAGTCCGGAATGGAGTCAGTGCAGAAAACCGGGAGCGGATCCCGGCCGGGACACGGACTGCTTTCGGCCGGTTGCGTGGAAAACCTCGAGAAGCAGATTTCTGCTGGAGTCCGGAATGGAGTCAGTCCGGAGAACACTGACCGGACCAGAGCCGGAGTCTGGACTGGAGACGGTTGATTGCGTGGAGAACCCGGAAGACTGAATTTTTTCCGGAGTCCAGAGTGGGGTCAGTTCAGAAAACCTGGAGCAGATCCTAGCTGGAGTCCGGACTGTAGTAGGCCGTTTGCGTGGAAAACCTGGGCGACCGGATTCCTGCTGGAGTCCGGATGGGAGTCAGTGCATAAAACGCAGAGCAGACCCCGGCCAGAGTTCAGACTGGAGTCGGCCGGTTGCGTGGAAAACCCGGAGGACTGGATTTCTGCCAGAGTCCAGAATGGAGTCAGTGCAGAAAACCCGGAGCGGAATTCAGCAAGGGCATGGACTGGAGTCAGCCTGTTGGGTGGAAAACCTCGAGGACCAGATTTCTGCCCGAGTCCAGCATGGAGTCAGTACAGAAATCCCGCACCGGACGCAGACTGGAGCCTGGACTGGAGTCGGCCGTTTGCTTGGAAAACCTGGAAGACCAGATGACTGCTGGGGTCTGTAATGGAGTCATTGCAGAAAATCCAGACTGGAACCCCTCTGGAGTCCGGACTGGAGTCGTCCGGTTGCATGGAGAACCCGGCGGACCGGATTTCTGCTGGAGTCTGGAAGGGAGTCAGTGCAGAAAACCCGGAGAGGACCACGACCCGAGTCCGGACTGTAGTTGGCCAGATGCGTAGAACACCCAGAGGATCGGAATTCTCCAGGAGTCTGTAATGGAGTCAGTCCAGAAATCATGGACCGGACCCCGGCCAGAGTCTGGACTGGATTCGGCTGGTTGCGTGAAAAACCCAGAGGACCGGATTTCTGCTGGAGTAAGGAATGGAGTCAGTGCAGAAAACCCGGAAGGGACCCCTGCCGGAGTCCGGACTGTAGTAGGCCGGTTGCTTGGAAAACCTCAAGGACCAGATTTCTGCCGGTGTCCGGAATGGAGTCAGTGCATAAAACCCAGGGCGGAACCCGGCCGGAGTCCATACTGGAGTAGGCTGCTCGTATGGAAAACCCGGAGGACCGGATTTCTCTCAGAATCCAGAATGGAGTCAGACCGGAGAACACTGAAAGGACCACGGCTGAAGTCCAGACTGGAGTCGACCGTTTGCGTGGAAAACTTGGAGAACCGGATTTCTGCCCGAGACTGGAATGGAGTCAGTGAAGAAAACTCGGAGCGGATCCCGGCCAGAGTCCAGACTGGAATCGGCCGGTTGCGTGGAAAACCCGGCGAACCAGATTTCTGACAGAGTCCAGAATGGAGTCAGTGCAGAAAACCTGGAGGGGACTCCGACCAGAGCCTGGATAGCAATTGGCCGCTTGCGTTGAAAAACCAGAGGACCGGATTTCTTCCCGAGTCCCGAATGGAGTCAATGCAGCAAACACGGAGTGGACTACGGCCGGAGTCCGGACTGGAGTCGTGTGGATGCATGAAAAACCCGGAGGACCGGATTTCTGCCCGAGTCCGGAATGGTGTCAGTGCAGAAAAACCAGAGCGGACCACAGCAAGGGCATGGAATGGAGTCGGCCAGTTGCCTGGAACACTGGGTGGACCGGATTTCTGCCGGAGTCCGGAATGGAGTCCGCCCAGAAAAAATGGACCGGACCCCTCCGGAGTTCGGAACGGAGTCGGCCGGTTGCGTGGAAAACCCGCTGAACCGATGGATGCGAGGCGGCGCCACTTGATCAGTGGTAAGGGCAGACAAAGGTAACAGGTCTACCCCGGCGTTGGCAGCCAGAGACTAAGACCAGGTCTACCCATCTCCGGGGCCAGCGTTCTGGCTGGCGGGATCTGCTTGCCACCGGCAGGGAGGGCGCTGCAGCGTCCCTCGGCGCCGGGGTGAACAGGTCTACCCTCGCCGTGGCCTCCGGGCGGGGCGCGCGAGGTTCTCGGTGGCCGCGCCGTGTCCCCGCGCTGGTGGGGACGGCCCGAGCCGCGGCGGTCCTCTCGGGCGCAGCGCCGGGCTACTGAGGGAAACCCCGGGCCTCGAGAAGGGCTGCCGCGGTGGTGGCAGCGGATGGTCGGGCGCGCCCTCGCCGGTGGACGCCCCCCGAAGGTGGCAGCGGGGAGGCACCCCCGGTGGGGCCATTGCAGGTCGCTTCCCGCCCCAGGGTCAGGTACCTAGCGCCCGCGCCGGCGGGTCCTCGGTCCCTCGGCGCCGCCACACGCCTGTCGGGCTGAAAGGGCCGCGCCGGGGCCGGGCGGAGGTTTAAAGACTGGCGGCGCGGGCACGCCCGCCGCGGCGGCGGCGGCGGCGGCGGCGGCGGCAGCGGGTGCCGGGCGGTGGCGCGGCGCCATCCAGGGGTGGGGAGCTACTCCCGCCGATCCCCTGCGGTGGTGTCCGTTGCGACCGGCCGTGCTCGCTGGTGTCGGCGTCCCGCCGCGTGGCCGCGCGCTGGGGCACCCGTGCCCGTGCCGGGAGGGGCTCCCTGCCCCACCCTCTCTGCGGCCCGGTCTCGGCGGAGAGGCCGCGCATCGCGATCGGCATGGGCCGACCCGCCGCCTCGACACGGGCGACGCCGGCAGAGGGCGCGTGCCCTCTGCCTTGCTCTCAGCTGCGGGGTTGTGGCCGCCGGGCCCGCCGCGCTCTTCTTCCTCTCGGCCGCCGCCACGGTCTCGCGGCGGCGGCGCCGCGGCAGGCCACGCGACCGTGCCTCTTCCCTCGACGGCCTTCTCTCGAACGCGCCGGTGGCGCCGCCACCGCCATCTCTGGCCGGGACCGCCTCCCGGCCGGGTGAGCGCCGACGGTCCCTCCGTTGCCGGAGGCCCGGCGAGTGCGGGCGCCCCGCGCCGAAGCGGCGGCGTTGCCGCTGGCGAGTGTCCTCCTCCGGGGACGGTCGGCCGGAAGGTGCCCCGCCGCCGCCGGTGGCCGCCCCGGCCCGGGCCCTGCCCCGCCGCTTCCCGCTGCCCTTCCTGGCCGCGTGTGGGCCAAAGGCGGGCGTGCGGTGCGGCTGCGGGGCGCGCCCCGCCCGGTCCCCGAGTGGAAACGAGGGGAGCGGGCGTTGCCCCCGGCTCAGTGCCGAGGGCCCGCCGCTGGGCGCGTGCCCGCGGAAGGGGTCCCGACGGTGCGAAGCGGCGGCGGCGGTCCCGGGAGTGCGGCCCGGTGGCGGTGGGTCTTGCCGACCGGCAGGCCTCGGGCGCCGCGATGCCGGCTCGGGTCTCGGCGGCGCCCGCCTCCGGCGCCGGTGGCGGAGTGCGGCCGCCGACTCTCACCTTCGGGCGGGGCGGTCCCGCGCCAGGGGTTGCGCCGGTGGAGCGGTGGCCGCCGTGCGGTGTCTCGGGTGTCGTAAGGCCGCTGGGGAGAAGCCGGCCGCGTGGTTGAGGCGGCGGCGCCCGCGAGTCCGTGGATCGGCCGAGGGGGAAGCGAGCGCGAGCGGGGGCCGACGGTCGCGCCCCGGCCTCGAGGGCGCGTGTCGCCCCGTGAGCGAGGTCGGGCGGGCCGCTGTGCCTCGCGGTCCGGTGCGCTGCCGTGCAAAAAGCTCTCCGTGGCGGAGATCGGGCCGAGCCCGGGCGCCTGGGCCGCCTTCGAAGGACGGCATGCGAGGCGGCGTCTCCCCTTGCGGGGGGAGGCGGTCGGGGGCGCGGGTCCCCCGCCTTTTGCCGACCTTCGGAGCGTTTAGTGGGGAATTTTTTTCCCCCTTCCTCCTCCGTTTCGTGTGCTCGACGGTCGGCGGGGCGCGCGCCCGCCCGCCCCTGCCAAAAGAAAGGGGCCGCCACGCGAAGGTCCCGCCCCTCCGCGCTGGGGTCGGTGCCGAAAGCCAGACAACTCTTAGCGGTGGATCACTCGCTCGTAAGGCCGATGAAGAACGCAGCTAGCTGCGAGAATTAATGTGAATTGCAGGACACATTGATCATCGACACTTCGAACGCACTTGCGCCCCCGGTTCCTCCCGGGCTACGCCTGTCTGAGCGCCGCTTGACGATCAATCGCCGTCCGGGGCGCCGCCCGGCGGCGGCGCGGCTGGGGTTGCCTCGCAGGTCCGTTGCCCGCGGTCGGGCGGCGGGCGGGCGGTGGCTCGGCCGGTGGCCGGAGGGGAAGGCCCGGTGGTGGGGTGTTCGGCGAGGGAAGCGCTTCCTCGGCGGCCTCGACCCTCTTCCCCTGCGGTGTCCCGGTGGGCTTTTCGTCCGCCCCGTTGCCGCGCAGGGCCTTCGTCCCCTAAATGCAGACTCGGGAGCGCTCCGTAGCTTCCCGCTCCCGAACGAGCCGCTGGGTCGGAGCTCGCCGGGCCGGGCCGCCGCGCGGGTGCGGCGGCAGCGGCCGGGAGAGCGAGAGACGGCGCCAAGACGCCGCCGTGGGCCGAGAGAGAGAGGGCCGAGAGGGAGGCGA
>JAREIS010000734.1:0-15000 GCA_030060385.1 Muscicapa striata striata | reverse complement strand
GGAGTCTGCCTGTTGCCAGCTATGAGGGCGCTGCAGCGGCCCGCGGCGCCAGGGTGAATAGGTCTACACTTCTCTGGGGCGGCCGCCGGGGACCAGATCTACCCTGTTCCGGGGCCGGCAGGCCGGCCAGGCGGATGCGCCGCCACTGGAAGGGGAGAGCCCTGCAGCGCCAGCGGCGCCGAGATGAACAAATCTACCCTTCTCCGGGAAGGCCGTTGGAGACCAGGTCGACGGGGCTCCGGGGCTGGCTGGCCGGCCGGCAAGACACACCTGCTGCCGGAAGGGGAGGGCACTGCAGCGGCACTCGGCGCTGGGTTGAACAAGTCTACCCATCTTGGGGGAAGCCCCCGGAGATCAGGTTTACTCGGCTCCGGGGTCAGCGGGCCGGCTGGCAGGATATGCCTGCTGCCGGCAAGGAGGGCGCTGCAGCAACCCGCGGCACTGGGGTGAAAAGGTCTAACCATCTCCAGAGCGGCCGCCGGAGACCAGGTCTACCCAGCTCCGGGGCTGGCGGGCCGGCCGGTAGGATTTGCCTGCTGCCAGCAGGGAGGGCGGTGCAGTGGCCCGCAGCGCAGGGGTGAACAGGTCTACCCTTCTCCGGATCAGCCGCCGGAGAGCAGGTCTGCCCGTATCCGGGACTTGAGGGCCGGCTGGCGGGATCCGACAGCCGCCGGAGGGACTGGGTGCTGCAGCAGCCCGCGACGCCGGGCCAAACAAGTCTACCCCTCCCTGACGTGGCCGCCGGAGACCAGGTCTACTTGGCTCTGGCACCGGCCAGCCGGCTGGTGGGATCCGCCAGCCGTCGACGGGGAGGGCGCTGCAGCGGCCCTCGGCTCCAGGGTGCACAGCTCTACCCTTCACTGGGGCGACCGCTGGAGACTAGGTCCACCCGGCTCCTGGGCCTGCCGGCCATCCGCAGGGTCTGCCTGCCTCCGAAAAGGGGAGGGCGCTGCAGTGGCCCGCAGCGCTGGGGTGAACAGGTATACCCTTCTCCGGGGCGGCCACCGGAGACCAGGTCTAACCGGCTCCAGGGCGGGCCGGCCAGCCGGTGGGGTGCGCCTGCCACCGGAAGGGGAGGGCGCTGCAGCGGCCCGCGGCTCTGGGGTGCACAGGTCTGAGACCAGGTCTACCCGGCCCAGGGCTCTGCTTGCCATCCAGCGGGGTCCGCCTGCCGTCGAAAAGGGGACAAATCTACAACGGCCCGAGGCGCCAGGCTGAACAGGTCTACTCTTCTCCGGGTCGGCCGCCGGAGACCAGGTGTACCCAGCCCTGGGGCCGGCTGGCTGGCCGGCGGGGTCCGCCTGCTGCCGGCGGGGAGAGCGGGGAAGCGGCCCGCGGCACCAGGGTGAACAGGTCTACGCTACTCCAGAGCAGCCGCCAGAAGCCAGGTCAACTTGGATCCGGGGCCGGCTTGCTGGTTGGCAGGATCCGCCTGCTGCCGGCAGGGAGGGCGCTGTAGCTAACCGCGGCGCTGGGGTGAACAGGTCTACCATTCCCCGGAGCGGCTTCCGAAGACCAGATCTGCCCAGCTCCGGGGCCAGCAGGCCAGTTGGCGGGATCTGCCTGCCGCCGGCGGGTAGGCCACTGCCGCGGACCGCGGCGCCTGGTTGAACAAGTCTACCCTTCTCCAGGGCGGCCGCCAGAGACCAGGTCTACCCGGCTCCGAGGTCGGACGGCCGGCTGGCGGGATCCACCTGCCGCCAGAAAGGGAGGGTGCTGCAGTGGCCCACGTCGTCAGGGTGAACAGGTCTTCCCTTCTCCTCGGCGGCCGCCGGAGACCAGGTAAACCCGACTCTGGGGCCGGCCGGCCAGCCGGCCGGTGTGGTACGCCTTCTGGCGGCGGGGAGGTCGCTGCAGCGCCCCGCGGCACCGGGGTGAACAGGTCTACACTTATCCGGGGCAGCCGCCGGAGACCAGGTGTACCCGGCTCTGGGGCCGGTTGGCCGGCCGGGTGGATCCCCTTGCTGCCGGCAGGGGAGAGCGGTTAAGTGGCCCACGGCGCCTGGGTGAACAGGTCTACCCTACTCCAGAGCGGCCGCCAGAAGCCAGGTCTACTTCGGTCCGGGGCAGGCAGGCTGGTTGGCGGGATCCGCATGCCACTGGCAGGGAGGGAGCTGCAGCTAAGCACGGCGCTGGGGTGAAGAGGTCTACCATTCCCCGGAGCGGCTGCCGGAGACCAGGTCTACCCATCTCCGGGGCCGGCAGGCCGGCTAGCGGGATCCGCCGGCTGCCGGCAGGTAGGGAGCTGCAGCGGGCCACGGTGCCGCAGTGAACAGGTCTACCCTTCTCTGGGGAGGCCGCCGGAGACCAGGACCGCCGCGGTCCGAGGACGGCCAACCGGTCAGCGGCATCCGCCTTCCGCCGGGAGGGGAGATCGCTGCCACCGTTCGCGATGCTGGGATGAAGAGGTCTACTCTTCTCTGGGGCGACCGCCGGAGATAAGGTCTACCCGGCTCCGGGGCCAGCCGTCCGGCTGGTGGAACCTGCCTGACGCCGGAGGTGGAGGGCGTTGTAGCAGCCCATAGCGCCAGGGTGAACAGGTGTACCCTTCCCCGGGGCGGCCGCTGAAGATCAGGTCTAATCGGCTCAGGGATGGACCTACTGGCGGGTGGGATCCGCCTGCCACCAACGGGAAGTGTGCTGCAGCGGCCTGCGTCGCCGGGGTGAACAGGTCTACCCTCTCCCGGGGCGGCCGCCAGAGACCAGTTTTAATTGGCTCTTGGGCCAGCCGGCCGACCGACGGGGTCTGCCTGCTGCTGGTGGGGAGGTTGCTGCAGCGGCCCACAGTGCCGGGATTAACAGGTCTACCCTTCCCTGGAGCGGCCGCCAGAGACCAGATCTACCCGGCCCAGGGCCCTGCTTGCCATCCAGCGGTGTCCACCTGTTGACGAAAAAAGGACAAAGCTACAACGGCCCGAGGCGCCAGGCTGAAAAGGTCTACCCTTCTCCGGGGCGGCTGCCGAATACCAGGTCTACCCAGCTCCGGGGCCGGCCGGCCAGCCGGTGCGGTGCACCTGCCACAAGAAGGGGAGGGCGGTACCGTGCCCCGCGGCACCGGGGTTAACAGGTCTACCCTTCTCTGCTCGCAGCTGCTGGAGACCGAGTCTACGTGGCTATGGGGCCGGCCGAAAAGACACATCTGCTGCCAGAAGAGGAGGACGCTGCATCGGCCCGCGGCGCCAGGTTCAACAGGTCTACCCGTCTCGGGGGCGGCCACCGGAGATCAGGTCTACCCGGCTCCAGGGCCAGCGGGTCTGCCGACAGGAAATGCCTGCCGCCGGCGGGGAGGACGCTGCAGCGGCCCTGGGCGCCGGGGTGTACAGGTCTACCCTTCAACAGGGTGACCGCAGGAGACTAGGTCCAACCAGCCCTGGGGCCGGCAGGCCATATGGTGGGGTCCGCCTGTCGCTGAAAAGCGGAGGGCGCTGCAGCGGCTTGCGGCACCAGGTTGAACATGCCTACTCTTCTCCAGGTCGGCCGCTGGAGATTGGGTGTAACCAGCTCCGGGGCCAGCTGGCTGGCCGGCAGGGTCCGCCTGCTGCCGGCGGGGAGAGCGGTTAAGTGGCCCGCGGCACCAGGGTGAACAGGTCTATGCTACTCCAGAGCGGCCGCCAGAAGCCAGGTCTACTTGGATCCAGGGCCGGTGCGCTGGTTGGCAGGATCCGCCTGCCGCTGGCAGGGAGGGCGCTGCAGCTAACCGTGGCGCTGGGGTGAACAGGTCTACCCTTCACCAGAGCGGTTTCCGGAGACCAGGTCTACCAAGCTGCAGGGCTGGCAGGCCGGTTGGCGGGAACCACCTGCCTCCGGCAGGTAGGGCGCTGCAGTGGATTGCGGCGCCTGGGTGATCAAGCCTACCCCTCTGCAGGGTGGTTGCCGGAGACCAGGTCTGCCCGGCTCTGGGCCTGGCGGGCCGCCTGTCGGGGTCCTCCTGCCGTAGGCGAGGAGGGCGCTGCTGCGGACCGCGGCGCCTAGGTGAACAAGTCTACCCTTCTCCAGCGCGGACGCCGGAGACCAGGTGTACTTGGCTCTGGGCCCGGCGGGCCGCCTTTCGGGGTCCTCCTGCCGTAGGCGGGGAGGGTGCTGCAGCGGGCCACGGCACCTGGGTGAACAAGTCTACCCTTCTCCAGGGCGGCCGCCGGAGATCAGTTCTACCCAGATCCAGGCCAGCCGTCCGGCTGGCGGAACCTGCCTGACGCCGGAAGTGGAGGTCGTCGTAGCGGCCCATGGCGCCAGGGTGAACAGGTCTACCCTTCTCTGGAGCTGCCGCCAGAGACCAGGTCTACCCGGCTCCGGGACGGACCGGCTGGCAAGACACGTCTGCTGCCAGAAGAGGAGGCTGCTGCAGCGGCCTGTGGTGCCGGGTTCAACAGGTCTACCCGTCCTGGGGGCGGCCACCAGAGATCAGGTCTACCCGGCTCTGGGGCCAGCGTGTCGGCCGGCAGGATATGCCTGCCGCCGGTGGGGAGGACGCTGCAGCGGCCCGGAGCACCGGGCTGTACAGGTCTACCCTTCCACAGGGTGACCGCCGGAGACTAGGTCCAACCGGCTCCGGGGCCGGCAGGCCAGCTGGCGTGATCCGCCTGCCGCCTGAAATGGAGGGTGCTGCAGTGGCCCACGTCGTCGGGGTTAACAGGTCTACCCTTCTCCAGGGCGGCCGCCGGAGAAGAGGTCTACCCGACTCTGGGACCGGCCGGCCGGCCGGCGGAATCCACCTTCTTCCGGCGGAGAGGTCGCTGCAGCACCCCGCGGCACCGGGGTTAAAAGGTCTACTTTTCTCTGTGGCAGGCGCCGGAGACCAGGTCTACCAGACTCCGGGGCTGGCAGGCCGGTTTGTGGGAACCGCCTGCCGCTGGCGGGGCGGGCGCTGCAGCGGACCGCGGCGCTGGGGTGAACAAGTCTACCGTTCTCCAGGGCGGCCGCCGGAGACCAGGTCGACTCAGCTCTGAAACTGGCAGGCCGGCTGTCGGGGTCCTCCTACTGTAGGCGGGAGGGAGCTGCAGCGGACCACGGAGCCTGGGTGAACAAGTCTACCCTTCTCCAGGGCAGCCGCCAAAACCAGGACTACCGAGGCCTTAAAATGGCCGGCCGGCCAGAAGGGGAGATCGCTGCCGCCGTTCGCGACGCTGTGGTGAACAGGTCTACTTTTCTCCGGGGCGACCGTCGGAGATGAGGTGTTCCTGGCTTCGGGGCTAGTCACCCAGCCGGTGGCATCCGCCTGCCGCCAACAGGAAGTACATTGCAGCGGCCGACGGAACAGGTCTACCCTTCCCTGAGGCGGCTGCCGGAGACCAGGTCTACCCAGCTTCGAGGCCGGCCACTTGGTCGGCAAGGTCTGGTTACTGAGACCAGGTCTACCCGGCCCAGGGATGGCCCTGCTTTCTATCCGGCGGGGTCTGCCTGACGTCGAAAAGGGGACAAAGCTACAACGGCCCCAGGTTCCAGGATGAACAGGTCTACCCTTTAGTGGGGCGGCCGCCGGATACCAGGTCTACCCAGCTGCGGGGCCGGCTGACCAACCGGTGTGGTGTGCCTGCCACCAGAAGGGGAGGGCGCTGCAGCACACCATGGCACCGGGGTGAACAGGTCTACCCTTCTCTTCGGGCGGCTGCCAGAGACCGAGTCTACCCGACTCCGAGGCCGGCCAGCCGGCTGGTATGACATGCCTGCTGCCGGAAGGGGAGGGCGCTGCAGCGGCCTGCAGCGCCGGGTTGAACAAATCTACCCGTTTTGGTGGCGGCCACCGGAGTTCATGTCTACCCGGCTCCAGGGCCAGCGGATATGCCTGCCGCGGGCGGGAAGGGCGCATCAGCGACACGCGGCGCTGGTGTGAAAAGGTCTACCCTTCTCCGGTGCGGCCGCCGGAGACCAGGTCTACCCTTCTCAGAGGGAGGCCAGGTGTCGGGATCCGCCTGCCGCCGGCTAGTAGGGCGCTGCAGCGGACCGAGGCGCCAGGGTGAACAAGTCTACCATTCTCTGGGGCGGATGCCGGAGACCAGGACTACCGAGGTCCGAGGACGGCCGGCCGGCCAGCGGCATCCGCCTGCCGCCGGAAGGGGAGATCGCTTCCGCCGCTTGCGGCGCTGGGGTAAACAGGTCTATTTTTCTCCAGGGCGACCGCTGGAGATGAGGTGTTCCTAGCTCCCGGGCCAGCCGCCCAGCTGGTGGCATCCGCCTGCCGCCGGAAGGGGCGGACGCTGCAGCGGTTCGCGGCGCCGGGGTGAAGAGGTCTACCCTTCTCCGGAGCGGCAGCTGGAGATCTGGTCTACCCAGCTCGGGGGCCGGCCGTCCGGCTGGCGGAACCTACCTGCCGCCGGAAGGGGAGGGCGCTGTAGCGGCCCATGGCGCCTGGGTGAACAGGTCTACCCTTCTCTGGAGCTGCCGCCAGAGACCAGGTCTACCTGGCTCCGGGGCTCGCCAGCCGGTTGGCGGGATCCGCTTGCCGCCAACGGGAAGTGCGCTGCAGCGGCCCGCAGCGCTGGGGGAAACAGGTCTATCCTTCAAAAGGGCGACCGCCGGAGACTAGGTCCAACCGGCTCCGGGGCCGGCCGGACATCCGGTGGGGTCCGCCTGCCACCGAAAATGGGAGGGCGCTGCAACGGCCCGTGGCGCCAGGTTGAACAGGTCTCCCGTTCTCCGCGGCGGCCGCCGGACGCCAGGTCTACAAGACTCCGGGGCCGGCGAGCTGGCCAGCGGGATCTTCCTGCTCCTCGAAAGGGAGGGTACTGCAGTGGCCCGCGTCGTCGGGGTGAACAGGTCTACCCTTCTACAGGGCGGCCGCCGGAGACCAGGTCTACCTGCCTCTGGGGCCGGCCGGCCGGCCGGCGGGGTCCGCCTTCTGCCGACAGGGAGGTCGCTGCAGCGCCCCGCGGGACCGGGGTTAACAGGTCTACACTTCTCCGGGGCAGCCGCCGGAGACTAGGTCTACCCGGCTCCGGGGCTGTCCGGCCGGTTTGCAGGATCTGCCTTCCGCCAACAGGAAGCGCACTGCAGCGGCCCGCAGCGCCGGGGGGAAACAGGTCTATGCTTCCCTGAGGTGGCCGCCGGATAATAGGTCTACCCGGCTCCGGGGAAGCGGACAGGCCGGGAAGACCCGCCTGCTGGCCAATGGGGAGGGCGCTGCAGCGGCCCGCGGAACCTTGGTGAACAGGTCTACCGTTCCCTGAGGCGGCCGCCTGAGACCAGTTCTACCCGGCTCCGAGGCCGGCCAGTCGGCCGGCAAGGTCCGGTAGCTCCCGGCGGGGAAAGCGCTGCAGCGGCCCGCGTCGCCGGGGCGAGCAGGTCTAGGCTTCCCTGAGGCGGCTGCCGGATACTAGGTCTACCCGGCTCCAGAAAAGCGGGCCGGCTGGCAAGACCCGCCTGCTGCCGGTGGCGATGGCGCTGCTGCGGCCCGCTTCGCCGGGGTGAACAGGTCTACCCTTCCCCGAGGCGGCTGCCAGAGACCACTTCTACTCAGCTCCGAGGCCGGCCAATCAGCCAGCAATGTCTGGTTTGTCCCGGCGGGGAAAGCGCTGCAGCGGCCCGTGGTGCTGGGGTGAACAGGTCTAACATTCTGCGGAGCGGCCGCCAGAGGCCAGGTCTACCCAGCTCCGGGCCGGCCGGCCAGCCGGTGCGGTGCGCCTGCCATGGGAAGGGGAGGGCCCTGCAGCGCCCTGCGGCACCGGGGTGAACATGTCTACCCTTCTCTGCGGGGGGCTGCCGGAGACCGACTCTACCCGGCAACGGGCCTACCGGCCGGCATGACACGTCTACTGCCGGAAGAGGAGGGCGCTGCAGCGGCCCACGGCGCCAGGTTGAACAGGTCTACCAGTCTCGGGAGGCCACCGGAGATCAGGTTAACCCGGCTCCGGGGCCAGCGGGCCGGCTGGCAGGATATGCCTACCGCAGGCGGGGAGGACGCTGCAGCGGCCCGCTGCGCCGGGGTGAATTGGTCTACCATTCTCTTGGTCAGCCATCCGAGACCAGGTCTACCCGGCTTCGAGGCCGGCCGGCCGGCCGGCGGGATTCGCCTGTCGCCCGAAAGGGAGGGTGCTGCAGTGGCCCGCGTCGTCGGGGTGAACAGGTCTACCCTTCTACAGGGCAGCCGCTGGAGAGCAGGGCTACCCGCCTCAGAGGCCGGCTGGCCGGCCGGCGGGGTCCGCCTTCTACTGGTGGGGAGGTTGCTGCAGCGCCCCGCGGCACCGGGGTGAACAGGTCTGCACTTCTCCCGGGCAGCCACCGGAGACCAGGTCTACCCGGCTCCAGGGCCAGCGATCCAGCCGGCGGGATCCGCCTGCTGCCGGCGGGGAAAACGGTGAAGCGGCCCACGGCGCCAGGGTGAACATGTCTACCCTACTCCAGAGCTACCGCCGGAAACCAGGTCTACTTCGATCCGGGACCGGCAGGCTGATTGGCAAGATCCGCATGCCACCGGCAGGGAGGGCGCTGCAGCTAAGCGCGGCACTGGGGTGATCAGGTCTACCATTCCCCAGAGCGGCTGCGGAAAAACAGGTCTACCCAGCTCCAGGGCCGGCAGGCCCGTTGGCGGGATCCGCCTGGTCCGGCGGGTAGGGCGCTGCAGCGGACCGTGGCGCCTGGGTGAACAAGTCTACCCTTCTCAAGGGCGGCCATCAGAGACCAGGTCTACCCGGGTCTGGGCCCGGCGGGCCGGCTGTCAAAGTCCTCCTGCCGTAGAAGGGGAGGGCGCTGCAGCTGGCCATGGCGCGGCGGTGAACAGGTCTACCCTTCTCTGGGGCGGCCGCCAGAGACCAGGACTACCGATGTCCGAGTACGGCCGGCCGGCCAGCGGCATCCGCCTGCCGCCGGAAGGGGAGATCGCTGCCGCCGCTCGCGGTGCTGTGGTGAACAGGCCTACTCTTCTCCGGGGCGGCCGCCGGAGATGACGTGTTCCTGGCTCCGGGGCAAGCCACCCAGACGGTGGCATCCGCCTGCCGTTAAAAGGGGCGGGTGCTACAGCAGTTCGCGGCGCCGGGGTGAAGAGGTTTACCCTTCTCTGGGTCGGCTGCCGAAGATCAGGTCTACCCGGCTCGGGAGAGGGCCGGCAGGTTGGCGGGATCCGCCTGCTCCCGGAGGGAAGGGCGTTGCAGCGGCCCGCGGCGCCAGGGTGAACAGGTCTAACCTTCTCCGGGGCGGCTGCCGGAGACCAGGTCTATCCGGCTCTGGGGCCGGCCGGCCGGCCGGCGGCATCCACCTGCCTCCAGCGGGGAGGGTACTGCAACGGCCCGCGGCGCCGGGGTGAGTAGGTCTAGGCTTCCCTGAGGCGGCCGCCGGAGACCAGGTCTACCTGGCTCCGTGGCCTGCCGGCCGGCCGGTAGCCTCCGCCTTATGCGAGGGGGGAGGGCGCTGCAGCGGCCCGTGGTGTGGGGGTGAACAGGTCTACCCTTCTTTGTAGCGGCCGCCGGAGACCAGGTCTACCCGGCTCCGGGGCCGGCCGGCCGGCGGGATCCACCTGCCGCCGCCGGCGATTGCGCTGCAGGAACCCGCGGCGCCTGGGTGAACAGGTCTACCCTTCTTTGTAGCGGCCGCCGGACCCCAGCTTTACCCGGCTCTGGGGCTGACAGGCCGGCCGGCGGCATCCGCCTGTTGCCGGCGGAGAGGGCGCTGCAGCGGCCCGCGGCGCCGGGGTGAACAGGTCTACCCTTCTCCGGGTCGGCCGCCGGAGACCATGTCTACCTGGCTCCGGGGCCGGCCGGCCGGCCGGCGGAATCCGCCTCCCGCCGGAGGGGAGGGCGTTGCAGCGGCCTGCGGCGCCGGGGTGAACAGGTCTACCCTTCTCCGAGTTGGCCGCCAGAGACCAGGTCTACCTGGCTCCATTGCCTGCCGGCCGGCCGGCAACATCCGCCTCCCGCCGGTGGGGACGGCGCTGCAGCGGCCACTGGCGCCAGGATGAACAGATCTGCCCTTCTTTGTAGCGGCCGCCGGAGACCAGGTCTACTCGGCTCCAAGGCCGGCCGGCCGACCGGAGGCATCCGCCTTTCGCCGGAGAGGAGGGCGCTGCAGCGGCCCGCGGCGCCGGAGTGAACAGGTCTAACATTCTCCGGGGCGGCCGCCGGAGACCAGATCTACCCGGCTCTGAGGCCGGCCGGCCGGCGGCATCAACCTACCTTTGGCGAAGAGAGCGCTTCAGCGGCCCGCGGCGCCGGGGTGGACAGGTCTACCGTTCTCCGGGGCGGCCGCCGGAGTCCAGGTCTACCCGGCTCCGGGGCCGGCCGGCTGGCCGGCTGAATCCGCCTTCCGCCGAAGGGGAGGGCGCTGCAGCGGCCCGCGGCGCGGTAGTGAACTGGTCTACCCTTCTATGGGGCGGCCGCTGGAGACCAGGTCTACCCGGCACCGGGGCTGGCCGGCCGGTGGGATTCGCCTGCCGCCTGCCTGGAGTGTGTTGCAGTGGCCCATAGCGCCGAGGTGAACTGGTCTACCCCTCTCCGGGGCGGCCGCCGGAGACCAGGTCTTAATGGCTCTGGGGACGGCCGGCCGACCGGCGGCATCCGTCTGCCGCCGGCGGGGAAGGAGCTGCAGCGGCCCGCGGCGCCGGAGTGAACAGGTCTACCCTTCTACAGGGCAGCCGCCGGAGAGCAGGGCTACCCGCCTCAGAGGCCGGCTGGCCGGCAGGCGGGGTCCGCCTTCTGCCGGCGGGGAGGTTGCTGCAGCGCCCCGCGGCACCGGGGTGAACAGGTCTACACTTCTCCGGGGCAGCCACCGGAGACCAGGTCTACCCGGCTCCGGGGCCAGCGAGCCAGCCGGCGGGATCCCCCTGCTGCCAGCGGGGAGAGCGGTGAAGCGGCCCGCGGCGCCAGGGTGAACATGTCTACCCTACTCCAGAGCTACCGCCGGAAACCAGGTCTACCCAGCTCCGGGACCGGCGGGCTGGTTTGCGGGATCCGCCTGGTCCGGCGGGTAGGGCGCTGCAGCGGACCGTGGCGCCTGGGTGAACAAGTCTACCCTTCTCAAGGGCGGCCATCAGAGACCAGGTCTACCCGGGTCTGGGCTCGGCGGGCCGGCTGTCGAAGTCCTCCTGCTTTAGGAGGGGAAGGCGCTGCAGCTGGCCATGGCGCGGCGGTGAACAGGTCTACCCTTCTCTGGGGTGGCCGCCGGAGACCAGGACTACAGAGGTCCGAGTACGGCCGGCCGGCCAGCGGCATCTGCCAGCCGCCAGAAGGGGCGATCGCTGCGGCCGCTCGCAGTGCTGTAGTGAACAGGCCTACTCTTCTCCGGGGCGGCCGCCGGAGATGACGTGTTCCAGGCCCCGGGGCCAGCAACCCAGCCGGTGGTATCCGCCTGTCGTTAAAAGGGGCCGGCGCTACAGCAGTTCGCGGCGCCGGGGTGAAGAGGTCTACCCTTCTCTGGGTCGGCCGCTGAAGAGCAGGTCTGCCCGGCTCGGGAGCGGGCCGGTAGGTTGGCGGGATCCGCCTACTGCCGGACGGGAGGGAGCTGCAGCGGCCCGAGGCGCTAGGTGAACAGGTCTACCCTTGTCCGGGGCAGTCGCCCGAGACCATGTTTACCCGGCCGGCGGCATCCGCCTATTGCCGGCAGGGAGGGCGCTTCAGCGGCCCGCTGCGCCGGTGTGAACAGGTCTACCCTTCTCCGGGGCGGCCCCCGGAGACCAGGTCTACCCATCTCTGGGGCCGGCAGGCCGGCAAGATCCACCTGCCGCTGCCGGCGAGGGCGCTGCAGCAACCCGCAGCACCGGAGTGAACAGGCCTACCCTTCTCAGCTGCGGCCGCCAGAGTCCAGGTCTACCCGGCTCCGGGGCCGGCAGGCCAGCCGGCGGCATCCGCCTGCGGCCGGAGGGGAGGGCGCTGCAGCGGCCCGCAGCTGCGGGGTGAACAGGTCTACACGTCTCCGAAGCAACCGCCGGCAACCAGGTCTAACCGGTTCCGAGGCCGCCCGGCCGGCCAGCGGCATTTGTCTCCCGCCGGCGCGGAGGGCGCTGCAGCGGTGTGAACAGGTCTACCCTTCTCGGGGGCGGCCGCCGGAGACCAGGTCTGCCCGGCTTTGGGGCCGCCCGGCCGGCCGGAGGCATCCGACTGCCGTCGACAGGGAGCGTGCCACTGCGGCCCGCGACGCCGTGGTGAACAGGTCTACCCTTCTCCGGGGCGGCCGCCGGAGACTAGGCCTTCCCGGCTCCGGGTCCGGCCGGCCGGCGGGATCCATGTGCCACTGGAGGCGAGGGCGCTGCAGCAACCCGCGGCTCCAAAGTTAACCGGTCTACACTTCTCCGGGTCGGCCGCCGGAGACCAGTTCTACCTGGTTCCGGGGCCCGGCCGGCCGGCCGGCGGCATCCACCTGCCGCAGGCGGAGAGGGCGCTGCAGCGGCCTGCGGCACCGGGGTGAACAAGTCTACCCTTCTCCAGGGCGGCCATAGGAGACCAGGTTCTACCTGGCTCCGGGGCCGGCCGGCCAGCCGGTGGCATCTGCCTGCCGCCGGCAAGGAGGGCTTCGCAGCGGATGCGGCGCCGGGGTAAACAGGTATACCCTTCTACAGGGCTGCCGCCGGAGACCAGGTTTCCGCGGCTCCAGGGCCGGCTGGCTGGCCGGCGGCATCTGCCTTACGTTGGCGGGAAGACACTGAAGCGGCCCGCGGCTCTGGATTGAACAGGTCTACCCTTCTCCGGGGCAGCCGCCAGAGTCCAGGTCTACCCAACTCGGGGGCCAGCAGGCTGGCTGGCGGCATCCGCCTGTAGCCGGAGGGGAGAACGCTGCAGCGGCCCGCAGCCGCGGGGTGAACAGGTCTACACTTCTCGAAGCAACTGCCGGTAACCAGGTCTACCCGGTTCCGAGGCCGCCCGGCCGGCCAGCGCCATCCGCCTCCCGCAGGCGGGAGGACGCGCTGCAGCGGCCGCGGCGCCGGTGTGAACAGGTCTACCCTTCTCCAGGGCGGCAGCCAGAGACCACATCTACCCGGCTTTGGGGCCGCCCTGCAGGCTGGCGGATTCCGCCTGCCATCAGCCATTGAGGGCGCTACAGCGGCCCGCGGCGCTGGGGTGAACACATCTACCCATCTCCGGGGCGGCCGCCGGAGACCAGGTCTACCCGCTGCAGCGGCCCGCGGCGCCGGTGTGAACAGATCTACCCTTCTCCGTAGCGGCCGCCGGAGGCCAGGTCTACCCGGCTCCGGGGCTGGCCGGCCGGCCAGCGGCATCCACCTCCCGTTGGCGAAGAGGGCGCTGCAGCGGTTCGCGGGGCCAAGGTGGAGAGGTCTACCCTTCTCCGGGGGGGTCGCCGGAGACCACGTCTACCTGGCTTTGGCGCCGGACGGCTGGCCAGCGTCATCCGCCTTCTGCCGGCAGAGAGGGCGCTGCAGCGGCCTCCATCGCAGGGGTGAACAGATCTAACCTTTTCTGGGGTAGCCGCTGGAGACCAGGTCTACCCGGCTCTGAGGCCGGCCGGCCGGCGGGATCCACCTGCCGCCGCCTGCGAGGGCGCTGCAGCAACGCGCGGCTTCGGATTGAACAGGTCTACCCTTTTCCGGGGCGGCCACCGGAGACCAGGTCTACCCGGCTCGGGGGCCGGCAGGATGGCCGGTGGCATCAGCCTGCCGTTGGAGAGGAGGGCGCTGCAGCAGCCAGCGGCGGCAGGGTGAACAGGTCTACACTTCTCTGGGGCGGCCACCGGAGACCAGGTCTACCCAGCTCCGGGGCCTGCCGGCCGGCGGCATCATCCTGCCGCCGCCAGAGAGGGCGCTACAGCGGCCCGAAGCGCCATGGTGAACAGGTCTACCCTTCTCCGGGGCGGCCGCTGGAGACCAGTTCTACCTGGCTTCGGGGCCGGCCGACAGCCGGCAGCATCCGCCGTTCGCCGCTATGAGGGGGTAGCAGTGGCCCGCGGCGCAGGGATGAACAGGTCTACACTCTTCCATGGCGGCCGCCGAAGACCAGGTCTTCCCGGCTTCGGGGCCGGCCGACCGGCCACTGACATCCGCCTGCCCCCGGCGGGGAGGGCGCTGCAGCTGCCCGCGGCGCCGGGATGAACAGGTCTGCCCTTCTCCGGGTCGGCCGCTGGAGTCCAGGTTTACCTGGGTTCGTGGCCGGCCGGCCGGCAGAATCCACCGGCCACCACCAGCGAGGGTGCTGCAGCGGCCCGCGGCTCGGGGGTGAACAGGACTACCTTTCTCTGGGGCAGCAGCCGGAGACCAGGTCTACCCGGCTGCGGGGCCGGTCGGCCGGCAAGATCCGCCCGCCGCTGGCGGGGAGGGCTCTGCAGCGGCCCACGGCACCGGGACGAACAGGTCTACACTTCTCCGAAGCGGCCGCAAAGACCATGTCCACCCGGCTCCGAGGCCGGCAGGCCGGCTGGCAGCATCCGCCTGTAGCCGAAAGTGGAGGGCGCTGCAGCGGCCCGCATTGGCAATTTGAACAGGTCTACACTTCTCCGAAGGAACCGCCGATAACAAGGTCTACCCGGTTCCGAGGCCGCCCAGCCGGCCTGCGGCATCCGTCTACCGTCGGCAGGGAGGGCGCTGCAGCGGCTGGCGACGCCGGTGTGAACAGGTCTACCCTTCTCGGGGGCGGCCGCCGGAGACAAGATCTACCCGGCTCCGGGGCGCTCCGGCCGGCCGGCTGAATCCGCCTCCGCCGGAGGGGAGGCGCTGCAGCGGCCTGCAGCGCGGTTGTGAAGAGGTCTACCGTTCTCTGGGGTGGCCACCGGAGACCAGGTCTCCTCGGCTCCGGGGCCGGTCGGCCAGCGGGATGCACCTGCCGCGGCCGGCGAGGGCGATGCCTCAACCCACGGCGCCAGGGTGAACAGGTCTACCCTTCTCCAGGGCAGCCGCTGGAGACCAGGTCTACCCGACTCCGGGGCCCGCCGGCCCGCCGGCGGCATCCGCCTCCTACCGGTGAGGAAGACGTTGCAGCGGCCCGCGGCACCGGGTGAACAGGTGTACCCTCTGCGGTGCAGTCGCGGAGACCAGGTTTACCCGAGGCCGGGGCTGGCAGGCCGGCCGGGCAGCATCCGCCAGCCGCCGGAGGGGAGAGAGCTGCAGCGGCCCACAAAGCTGGGTGAACAGGT